>PVKB01000014.1:885991-1018491 GCA_004027205.1 Ctenodactylus gundi
CCCCCCCCCCCCCCCCCCCCCCACTCCCCTCTTTCACTTTGTCTTTCGTCTTAAGTTCCATAGATGTTGTGATCTGGGTCTCTCATATCAGAGAGACCATTCGATGTTTCACCTTCTGCTTCTGACTTACTTCACTAAGCATGATGTTCTATAGTTTCTTCCATTTGCCTGCAAACTATGCATCAATAAAGCTTTGTGTGCCTTTTCAAAGCAATCATCTAAGGCCATGCTCCTTTGAGATAACAATCCTATGTAGCACAGTGGAACAAATGTATTATTTCCAAGTTTTATTTTGTTTGAACTGTTCTTAAGTCAAACGGTAGATATAGGCAGTGCTGGAGAAATCTTAGTATGTGTCTTACAAGAGATATGTAAGAGATATGATTTCTATATAAATTAGTAGAGGAACATTTTATATTTTTAAATTTCTTATTATAAGAATTTTTCTTTATAAATACCTTTAATTATAAGGAGAATATTAGTTATATCTTTTGAAAACATACTTTTACTAGATTTTTCTAAACTTAATTAAAAAAATTGGAGGGCTATATTAGGAAGCTACAATGCATAAAAAGTCATTTTTAAAAACTACTGAATGATCTCTTTGGTCAGGGTAAATTTTAAAACATAACTAAGAGAGTTTGTTTCTTCAGAATTTATCTTATGATTCAACAAAAAGATCAGTAAAATCCATATCTTAGCATTTGAGTTGCATAAATCTAAAGTATCAAAAAATATAAAGAAAATGAATTGTCAGAAATCTGGGTTCTAATACTTACTCTGAATATTATTAATATATGGGACATCCATTCTATTGGTACCAAAAGTCTTCTTTTGCAAACTTAGAACATTATCTGAGTTATAAGATCCAGGCCAATTCTAAAATTTAATTTTTAATTTATTCTTAAAAATTTAGACAAACTGAAAGCAAATATAGAGCATAGTGAGAGTATTACCCACAAATATTTAAAAATAGAATGTTAGAAGAGTCAACAAATTATTATTAGTATTTTGGTAAGTTTTCCAGAAATAGAAAAGTAAAGAAAAAGCCTCAGGGAAAATATAACACTGATTGACAAATTTATAAATCTTAATAGTTTTTAGTTTTGGAATGGTAGGTCTACGTAGATGCTGTCTTCTGCCCATGTGTCATGTACACATGGGTTGCTGACATGGGTCAGGATCTTACACTGAAAAGACTTCCCTTCTGCTCACTCACACTTGTCCAGAACAGGGAAAGTGCTACTATTTGATCACCGCCTATCAAATATCCTGAAAATGTTGAAGCCTTTGTATTTACTGTTTATAATTACCTTTTGATACACACACACACACACACACACACACAATCTATAATATGATTCCTATTTCACCAGGGAGGAAATTGAAATTCATTGTTTGAGTTCCAAAACAGCTTGCCGGAGACAGTGGGTGATTGTTTTCTCATCTGAGGTCTCTGCACCGCACCGTGTTGTCTCCCGAAAAAAGTGTCAGTGCTTTCTGAGTTATTATTTGAAGGGACATACCCGAGAATAGCGAGGAGATTTTTCAAGGTCAAAGGTGCAAAACAATGACATGGGACGGATAATAGGAGCCATGGAAAGCTGAAAAGAAACAGATGACACAATTTTGGTTAATCGTTAAAATAGAAATATAATATGGAGACTGTTGGACTTACGGATGCTTGGTGGATGTTTGCACTTAGAAGCTAAAGTCTTCTGGGACCTCTTGATATGGCGTAGGTAAGAAGTAATGAAGAGAGAACATGCTGTTCAGATGAATTCAAATGAGATTTGGTTATCTGGAGATGAGAAAAAAATGAAAAAGAGAACTTTTAAATGTTAATGCTTTTGCAATTATTTCCAGTTGGAACAACTAGGATTCACACCTAATTTTTGTTCAGAAGAGAAATAGGGTGTAAGCAAGTGCTCACAAGATGCTAAAACTCAGCTGTACAAGCTAATTTTACATAATTTTATGAATGATAATTTTTCAGTGAAGGCAAGGGATCGAGACTAAGAAGATCAATATTGTACTACAATTATTCCCTTTCTATTTCTTATTTTAGCATCACACAAACATGTAATAGTAATGAACATTAAACAATCTAATTATTCTAACATGTTACATTGAAATAACCCCCAAAGATATAGCTCTTTACTATTTATTTAAATTTCTTAGATTATTTTCCCATATCAATAAGTTGAATTGCATATTGCAGTTATGTGTAAAAATATCAGATGTGGTGACTCCAAGATTCATAATCCTACCTCTTTAAAACTTGAGAAATCAAAAATTCATCTTGAACATATCCTAAAAATAACATTAAAGGAGACACTACAATGTAGTAGCAATTTTCACTATGAAATATTTTACTGTGGACTATTTCCCTTATAGATTGTGCCCATTGAACTGTTTCTACTAAAATTTCTACTGTAATAGTTGACTTTGAGAAACACACAGGAAGGAAGGAAATGTTTGGTTAAATTACTGCTTAATTATTCCAAAACTGGAACTACTGGCTTTGTTTTGCCTCTTTTACTGAATAACTTTTGATGTAATCAGACTGAAAAGTAAGGAAATTAACTTTTATGGAAATCGAGTCATGCATTAAATGCATTTCCAATTCTGCTACTGTTTATTTAGTAACCAGTTAAATTGAACCAAATAGGGCCATGAAGGATCATGCTTTAAATAAGCACTTCTGTTTGCTTCATTATCCCTACACTTGGCAGGCAAGCAATCTTCAGAAAGTTTTTATTGACATATTATCACTTAAAATAAAAGATACTGATACTCTTTCTAACATGATGTTTGAAGTTTTTCTATTTCTTTAGAGACAGGGTCTTGCACTGTAGCCAGGCTGATCCTGAACTAGCTATGTAGCCCAGGCTCACCTCAAGTTCATGGCCACGTTCCCGCCTCAGCCTTCTGAATGCTGGAATTACAAAAATGTTGCTGAGGAAAAATGGTGCTGAGGAATTGAAACCAGGGCCTTGTGCTTGCTAGACATGTGCTTTGCTCCTAGCCCCATGAGGTTCGAGGTTTAGTTTTTTTCAAAAATAAAACATTCAAATTCTATTTATTGGCTACTTGTTGCTAATTTATTTTTACTTTTTTTTTTTAACCAGTGGCCTTCAGGCAACTTTACTGATATAGAGACAATGTAATAATCATATTTCACAACTAAGGCAGTGTTACCAAAAAAATAGAAGTCACTATAGTTAGTGCATGCCTGTCTTTGTATGAGTTTGTGCTTATGTATTCATCTGATTACTTATAACAACAGAATTTTTAAGCCAACATGGAGATACTAAGTACATGATTGTGCTGAAATGGCAGAAAGTAAGTTGCATATTACTTAATTTTCAAAGTGTATACCCTAGGCTTAGCTTTACCAGGTATAGCTATGTAACCATACAGCTAGGATAATTTTATCTGTCCGCTTTCTTCTGATTGTCAGCTTGAATTAATATTTTCACAGGACCTCTCAAACATATCATTTGATGAACGATGATACAGATTCCACATTACTTTTGACTGAGTAGTATGTTTATAAAGGACCAAGAAGTGAGGGTCTTTCTACCTGTGGCTTGTGTTGATACATCATCAGTTTAATTTCATTAAAGTTTACAATGACTCATTTTGCTTCTGACTGAGTCATCGTGCCTTAAGGTCTACTGTAGCAGAGGAGGATTTTTCAGAGATGTAGACATTAACTGTCCAGTCTGTGGAATGCTGGGAGTTTTAGCCCTGATTTTTGACTGAGGAGGAATTGCCTTGGGCCACATATATAATACATAATAACATTAACATCTCTAAGTAATAATAAAATTCCTTTAAAGATTGTCTTATTGTAACACTGAAGAAAAAAATATAGGAAAACAATTCTCCAGGCCTCAGTTTGGACATTCCTAAAAACCATCATAAGAGCCTTTCAAGAACATTTAGGAACATGTGCTTAGAGATCCTGCCCTAGACCATTCTGATCTACTGCAAAGAGTACACTGACTTTGGAATTGGCTTAATCCAAGTGTGAGTCAAAAGTCATAGAGTTCAGTGTTGTTTCCACATCTGTAAATGTGCATAAAAGTGCCTTCCTCAGAGAGTTGATGTCAGAACACCGTGAAATAATGTATTAGGTTTCTACCGTGTAGCATGTACTCAGGAGATGTTTGTTTCTTCTGCCTGCACATGTTTTCAATCATAGTGAATGGGTAAAACATCATTTGTACCCTGACACCTTCAGAGTGTCCTATAAGCCTTGAGATGAAGGGAGTTTTGCCCACTCAAAGAGTGCTTTGAATTACATTGTGCTGTATACTTGCATATTGGTACTAGAAATCTCCTAAAGCGAGAAAAATAGACACTACTAGATCACAGCACGATGCATGACATATGGGAGTAATTTTGACTATGGAGCTACTACCTTAAAAGGTAACTTGTTTTGCATGTACTTTTAAGAACAGGTTGTAAGTGCTGCATTTGATATATATATATATATATAATTTAATGGTAGAGATCAATCTGAAGCTTATCAGTGATGCAGGTCTTACTGACTAATATGAGCATCAGAAAATATGATTTTACTTCAAGGTAATGTTAACCCAGGAAGTCATATCTTTAAATATTAGCTTGAGATCTGTTTATTAAAAACTTTTGTTTGACATTCAATCAGGGCACTCTTTTTGTTTTTGTTGCAGTTATTCTTTCTGTTTTTCTTTGTTTTTTAAAAATTTGTTTAGTTTAGTTTTGGGGCTGATGATAGGGTGACTGGACTCTGCCACTACTCTATTCACAGGAAATAAAACTAAAGCCTTAAAGATTAATGGGCACAGTTTGTGAACAAATGCAAAACAACAACCTTTATGAGGATTATTTGTATGCCATTTCCATTGGCTTACTCCAAAGATATATTCTCAATGATAATAAAGTAATAAAAGATTGTTTTCACAGCTGTTTGTCTTTGATTACATATTTCTTTGAAGTACTGTAATAAGACAGACTTTGAACCTGGAAAGAGATCAAATAATGAATTGTTCTGCTTTGTGAAGCTTAAGAAGGGATTTTATTGTCGAAACATATAGTGCGACATATTTTTTTCTTCTAACAGTTAAATAATGGTTGAAAGAGTCCTATGAGATCACTACAGATGGACTAGATTAAAGGGCTTGGGGCCAAGTGTGAGGCATTGGTACCAAAAAATTGGTGTTTCAGTTTAAAGAGTCAAGTTTGATAATTATGAAGCATTTTATTTTGGTTTAGCTTTGAATTTAAATAGAATATTATAAAGATATTGGAATATGTTCTCATACTACTACAGTTTGTATCTAAAGATAAGACAAAGTTTGAATTCTTTGAGTCATGTACTCCAAATTTGCTGTCCACTTTAAGTATAAGGCAGATTACACTAAGCATAGTCTGCAAATTAATCTAAATGTCAGTAGGTAAAAGAATCTTAGCGAACATCATATGTCTTTTATTAGCTAAAATCATTTACAAAATACAGCAATTGCTCAGTTGTGAACTCTGAATAGGTTTTAAGATGCTATATATTACTATAGTTATAAATATTGTCATTTCCATATAAGTTGTCTTTAAAAATTATTTAACATCTATCGACTTGTGGTAGATATAAAAGTAACAGAATTATACATAATAACTGGAAGATTTTGTTTCGGTTCAACTTAGGATATATGTACCGGGTAATGTGGTTAGAACGCATCCAAGAGTCATAGGGTATCTATTTCTATGTAGTATATTTTGTTTCTAAATGTACCTTGAAACAAAACCTAGCTTCTGTATATACTTGGAAGTTGGAGTCTGTACATTTTAGAGAGCAAGAACAACATTTAGGGGCATCTTTTTGGGTCTTGATTTCTCAGCCTAATATCCTTCCGAACTAGTTTTCTTTTTGTTGTTGCTGTATTTAGAAGAAATTTTTTTCTTCTATGATACAAACCTTTCAAATGATAATTTTCATGGAAATCCTAGACAAAGGAATATTGTAACTTTAGAGATTTTTATGATGAAGGTGTGTTTAAGAGATGTCACTTTGATATTTTTACATTATGTCCTACATTTGTCAGCTAAAACCAGGATATTGCCTCAATGAGAAAAAGCATGTTCTGCACTTGTCAAAAGGCAGTAAGTAATGATTAAAATAGCGAGTGAAACGCTGGGAGATTAAAGTGATGCTAATGATAAGTGAGAGAAGAAAAGGGCAAGCTATATTTTAATCCCTGGGAGAATGGTTAATGACTTCTATTGCCTGAGATTAAACTAAACCTGTCTCATCAGCTTTTTCTGCCTGGTGAAAAAAAAAAAAAAAGCTCTCTGCACTTTAATTTATTAAAGTCTTTTAAGGAAGCACATTGATCTACAGAGGTTAAACTTTTAAAAATTGTGCAAAATACACAAACGCACTTTAACAAAAGTGTGATTTTGTTGCTTTTAGGCATGCTCACAGATTTCTAAGGAATTCATTGTCTATGCACTGATATGATTAATTAAAGAATAGGAATTACTTAAGTTGGAAGGTTCGTTCCTTTTAAGAACCAGAATTTGTGCATACCACTGTGTAGGCAAAGGGCATGTACACTGTAGAGATATCAGTCTATATACAGAGATTAATTTATAGCAACAATTACTACATGGTGTATTCAAAACAACACATGTACTTGCTCCAAAAAATTATTGTTTTGTTTAAATACCTCTTCAGAGCTACAATAAATCATAATCTATAAATAGACCGACTAGTTATTAACTTCAGATAACATTATTGCTAATTCCACTGTTTGATGACTTCCTTTCTCTTCCAATTTAAACGTGAATTTTTTTCCTGCCTTCCCCATCTTTAATCAAGAATATCAAACCTAACTTTGTACAAGTGTCATTAGCCTTAAATGATTAATACACTTGGCATTTCCCTTTGCTTACCTTTACCCAGTGGGATGTACTGTGTATGTACATGTATGCATACATGTGTGTGTGTTTGTGTATGTATGTGTGTGTGTGTGTGTGTGTGTGTGTGTGTGTGTGTTAGGATCCGTTAGGATCAAGGTAAGATATGTAAACATATCAATGTATCAAGCTGACTGCTATTATTATGAATCACAAATACATGTTAATAAGAAAAAGTGTCCAAAATAATGTAGAAATAGGAAGGCAGAAAGTTCTAAGAATATTATTCATCATTTCTATGAGTTGGATGATCATATCCAAAATATTTAGTAGTTTTTTATAGCTAATCTTGATTGTGTTGATTGTGTTATTTTTTGATAGCAAACAGAATCATCTTCACCGAATCTGGTCGTAATAATTTTCTGTTTAATTGTAGCAAAGGAAACATTTTTGTTTCTAGAATGGCAAGCTTCCTTCTAGAGTTCTGTAAGATTAGATGTATTAAACCACGTTTAATGTTTTAATATGGTATGATTTTGTGCAAACGTGAATGCAAGGATACTTAAATTGATATATTTGTTCGCATTCAAATACGCTAATGACTTTAATTAAAGTTTTTAAAATCAAGGTCATATTAAACTTAAATTTGTTATTTGATCATTCAGAAAAAGTTCATATTTTTATTTCTAATAATGATCTTCTTTCTAATTCTATTATCAACTTATTCTCAAGAGTATATTTTTTGTACTGACTAAAACAAAAAATATAGGAAAGATGTTTTTTTCCCAAAAATTTAATTATCTAAAATATTTTCAAAACGTTATTTTCTACCTCACTTTTGAGGTTAGGGAGTTTAAGCTCAATACATTCTTTGATGTTAATGAAACACCAATTTTTCTGAAGGCCATGTAGCTCTAATGAGCAGCTTCTTATAAAAGAACATTTAATCAAGGTTTATTTTTAACTTGTTTAAACAGATCTAATAGTTTGTGCTGATTTCATTTCAGTATAATAATTGCTAGCAATCCTATTAGTAAGTCCTAGTACAGGAAAGTTAACACAAATTCCATTCTAATGAGAGTGGGGTAACAGTAAAAATCATGTAGTCAAGGAAAAACCTCTATTGTATTGGAGGGACGGAAGCACATGACAATTCTGAACATAATCTTTGTTTTCATAAAACTCTCTGCGTCCTGAGTAACTAACACTTAACATGAAAACTCCTAGCTGAAATGAATTCTTACTTTTATTGTAGGAAAGAGAAAAGATAATGACTGCAACCTATTTGGGAGTTACAGTTCTGAAAAATAAATCACACTTACTATGTGAGAACTTTTTATATACATATTCTTAAAATAAAACTTGCTAAGTCACTTAATTAAAATGTGTACTTATAGCATATATAAAATTTAATCCAGGCAGAGGTTTAGCTCAGTGATAGAGCTGCTACTTAGCATTTGAGGACTTTATTTCCACTCCCAGCAACTGTCCTGCCCCACCAAATTAATCTTAAAATCCTTTTCTTATTCTTTTTTGAGCTTTAGTTCACAAACATTAAGTGTTACTAGATTGTGAGTTATATAAATTATTTAATTGATAGAATTAAGGATAGGTAAAAGCTAAGAAATCGTAGCCAAATAATTTCAGCTGATATTGCATAGTAAGATAATGCTTCAGAGATGGCAACATAATCCAACTACAAACTGAGCATTTTAAACACAAAATTACTGTTAGAATTGGTGTAAAGTTATCCGATGTTATGTTAGACTATTTAATGAATGAGAAAATCTTGTTGCACTCAATGAACAACAACAAGAGTGAGAGGTAAAACTCCTTTGTAGTGAAAATGGAAGAAGAAAAGGTTTGCTAATGAAAGAGAATATCTTCTAAGCTCAGGTTATAATCTTTTAAACTTTTTATTACTTAGTATGACACAGTGACATTTAAAATATGGAGAAATTGAAGATAAATAATATGGGTGAATGGCAGAATTGATTTAAAATTTTAAAGCTGTACTAAAAGTATTCTAATGCACTGAAGGACATTTGTAAGTTATACATTGTTTATAGGTTTCTGATTAGAATCTCAAAGCATAATGTATTACAGCTTGCCTTTCTCATGAAAAGAAGACTGTCTGTGGAAAATATTGGATGATAAAATTTAGGCACTTTTCCCCCCGTTTGTCATCTGCTTTTTGTGAAAATCTTTTATGCACAGACTAGTGTCACCTATTATTAATTTTAACCGATAACTGGTGTATTTGGTCTTCTGGAAGATTTTTTTCTGAAGATTGTCATTTATTGCTCCAAAAAAGTTAAAATCAAAGTAATGTTTTGAGAACTATGATTTTTATTTTCCCAATGTCAGGAATAATTTTAAAAACACTGTTAAAATCAGGAAATGATAAAAACTTTATAATATAAAATTAGAATTTACTGCATTTGGTTAAAAAATATGACTTACAATCTATTTCTTTTATTCTTTTTAAAAAAAGTAATCCTTACAAGGAGTGCATCATAATCAATTCATACCAATCAAGGTGGCTGGTTTGAATTAATAATGCAAATGTATTGGTCTCTCTTTAATGTGTCAATTTTGCATGGTAGGCCTGATTCCTAAAAAAAAAAAAAATCAGTCTTTAGAATTCCACAGGTTCTTTTACTGAACACATATGTTTCAGTACTACTATTTTAGAAAGATTAATTTTTTGGTCCTAAATGGATAAGGTTCATTTTTAGCACTTTGTATGCGGTAAAAATGAAACTAGCAGCTAAAATATTTTATGTAGGGTACGTATATCAAATCTTAACAAAGGAAAAATCTTTCAGAAAGCTTTAAATATGACCTTTGTGTAACATATAGATGTACAATTTATCACTCTTTTACAGACTCAGTATAATCAAATTGTGTCATCTAGCTAAAGTTCTTAGTGTATCTTAACTGCATCAAATTCACACTATTTGTCTTAAATGTTCATACACATTGTATTCAGAATATTAATTTGAATAGATTTGCAAAAGTGAAAAGATTGCAGTGCTTAATGAATAAGTCATCATAGAAGCTAATTAACTTTTTTTCTTATGTAAAGACAAGGTAGCATTGAGATAGAAGGGGGAGAAAAATTATAGAATCAAAACTAAAGGGCAATTTAGACAACGTTCAGAAAATGTGCAATTAATATGTGTGGTGCCAAATAACTCAGTGATGGACCCTTCGTAATTCCCCAAATTGTGTCGCTAACATTCGTCTAGTCCAGATATTTTTTGAGCTGCCTGAGCAATTTAAAATGAATTTGGTCGGCAGTGGAAGGGGTGTGACATCTCTCATACAACACAAGGGAAGGTTTTCAGTTTAAAGATTATTCCACATTTTGGCTTGTTACCCTATTGTGTTCTGAAATTGCCTATTCTTTTAAAAAATAGAAATAGAAAAAAAATGACAATCATATAGCTTTTAAACTTACTGTGCTCAGGACCATGGGACTGGAAGTATATACTTTAAAAAGTCAATGTAACTATTAACATGAAACATGTTTTAGATTTTTTTGCTTTCTTATAGCATTTACCTGTGCATTTTATGTCTTTCCAAACACATTTGTTGAATATTCATTTGAGACAATCAACGTGTAAAAAAATAGAATCGACTATTTCGTTCATTACATTAAGACATATTAAACTGTCCTGCCTGCAAGGGACTGCTTCTTACTATAGCCAATAAAGACATAGGCTTTTGCCCCCATGATGGCTGGGGATTGACCCAATGGTCATGTACATGCTGAGAAAACACCATCCCCGAGCACTGAGCTGCACCTCTAAACTCTACACATCTTTTTGTACCTTATACTCATTCCAAAAGGAGAGAACATAGGTGATTTATAAGTCATGTTTATTTTGATTATGACATGTCTCACATCAAAGAGAAGTGAAGACATAGCTAATGACCAGCTACTTAAATGGTCACATATGATGATTAAGCAATAGGGGAGCTTATATCATTAAAAATATTTTATGGAGAATGCACTTAACATTCTGAAATTTTAAATATGAGAGCCTATAGTAATACTCATTGGAACATTAGAAATTTCCAGAACAAGTATATAAAAATTAACTTGTTACAAAGGTTAAACGTTGCTTATGAGGCTACATCACATTTTATTGTAAAATATTACTCTTTACTGTATGTGTTATTCTTATTTTTTAAAAAAGATATGCTCTTCTCATCCCACTCAAACTTATACAGGAAAAAAAAAGTGTTCAAGGGCTAAGAAAATATTATTTCATCATTCCTGTTCCATTAGAATTCACTTGGGTGGCTGAGAAAATGGTTTATGGATTAGAAAGAGAAGAACAAGCTAAAACATTTCATACCTTCATGTCTGATAAATTCCCCAAACTCATTCTTTGCATCTGAGCTATAAATAACAACCATGCTTTTTGCTAAAAAGAGCTTTTTTCCTACACCAGGTCTTTTGTCTTGGAGATGAATGCTCTAATAAATTTGAAGTCTTGGGGGGGTATTGTTGGAACTATAACATTATGGTTTACAACTGTTGCTTCTGTTATGAGGAGGATGAAAAGCGACTAGGAAGCTTGATCTCTGTCATAGAAATGGATTAATATTTCAGTCTTCAGTGTGGGTCAAGTGTATGATTCCCCCCAAAGCAATTCACCATGATTAATTTTTATTATGTGGGCATTCAGATTCTCTTTATATTCTTATGTATTTTATCCCACCAGCAAATCACTACAACTACCTCCAACTACCATAAGTTAAATTTTTCATGTAATAGCAGAGGCACAGGTGTTTAGATTTTTACAAAAGTTTTAATAAAACTTTGTGGAAAATATCACATGAAATTTCTCTTTTTCTTAAAATTATATAAATAGCTTATATAGTCCTCCAGTCTTAAATTGTGAAATTAATAATAACATTAGTTTAATGATAAACAGTTACATATTATATTTTAATTGCCAAATAATATACTGTAATTTCTTTATGATTATGTAATTAATCATTGGGAAAATGTAATCTGTCACTGGAAAAAAATGACAGTTGCATAAAGGTAATGTCTGCTTTATCTGGAAGAAGGAGTTTGCTAATAAACACCAAGTTTTCCTTATTGTCTTTATTATTTTTATCTAAACTACAATTTTTCACATATATCTACAAGACAGTAATGAATGCATAATATTGAGGGGAAACTTATTGGTTCTTTTATTTTTTTAAGGAGAAAAATTAACCTCTTTTTAATTTTTTATGTTTTTGCTGGTGCTGAGGTTGGACCTGGAGCCAGGCATATGCTAGGCTGGCACTCTTAGTGATCTACACCTGCAGCCCTGAAATTTTTTGTAGAAATAATTTCTTGGATTCAAATTCATTTTCTCCAGTGTTTTTATTATTCTTAGTCTGAGAAATTTAAGAAATTTCAAGATATAAATTTTAATACTTATATTAATAGTTCCCAAAATATTTGTAAAAGTAATCAGCAAGTCATGTGGACAACATACTTCAAGTCAATTACATGTCAATCATAAATTTAAGATAATTCTTATTTGTACTTGCAGGGAAGTCAAATGACTAGGATAGGTAATAGCAGAAATAATTAAGTCACTGAAGGCCAAAGAAAAAAGATTACATGATACTTGGTGAAATTATTTATCATTTAATGTTTTAGTGCAGTAAGTTTCAAACCTGGCCGCACCATAGAAAACCTTGGTTGCTTTTATAAAGTACCCAAGCCCCACCTCAGGCCAATCCATTAAAGATTACAGCTATATCCAATGATATAGACTTGTATCGCATAATTCTGGCAGGCTCATGAAGAAGGATCACAGGTTTGAGCTCAGCCTGGCAATATACTGACTTAGTGAGACCTGTTCTCAAAATAGATAATAAAAACGTACTGGGAATGTAGCTCAGTGTGAAGGCTCTGGGTTCCATTCCTAGTATTGGGGAAAAAAAATTCCAAGAGGTGTAGGAAGGAAGGCATTGGAGTCTATAAACTTCTTTAAGAAGCCGTACATGGTGGACATGCCTGTAACTCCAGCCCTATTGGAGGCTGAGCCAGGCGGATTGTAATTTTTAGTTCAGCATGGACAATTTAGCACTTTACCATGATTCTTTGTAAATGCTAAAAAAAGAAAAGAAAAGGAAGTGTATGGAGGAAAACTGGAGTTTAGCTCAGAATCCTTAAGGACCTGGTTTCTATCCCTCATACCATAGAAAACAAACCAAAATTTCCCCAGTTGATTGTAGATTCTAACATCCTTGCAGGTTTGAAGTCATCAAGGCCTGAGGTTGGAAACCTGAAGAGAAGAACCTAGACAGAGAATGATTAAAGGGAGGGTTAGGTAAGGAATTCTACAGAAACTGCTGGGTGTGTGTAAGGGCTTTTGCCCTAGAGAGAACCCATTTCAGACTGTGAACCTCATTCCTGCAATTCTGTGATTTTAGATAAGTTAGTAATCTTGGAGACATTATTGGTAAAACTTAAAATCTTAAAACTCGTTTCCTATAGTAACCCTAAAGAACAGTTAAAATAGTATATGGAAATAATAAATAGTGTATATTCACCAATGTCTGACACATGCATTGATAACGAACACTATGTCTGTTTAGAGTTGCCTATGCAGATAGGCAGGGGCCAGGTAATAACTTGTTCTTGACTTTGGATTTAAAGCTTGAAAATAATGAGGAAATTATGAAGATATTTTAAGACAGCACATTATGTAATAGAATTTGCATAGTATAGGTAACAAGGATACAATAAATTGGAAATACAGTAGAAATGGAGCGGAGAAGGCTGGTATAGTATTCCACATGGACCAAAAAGTTAACTTTTCTGAGACAGTGATCACAGACTAGAAAAGAGGAAAAAAGGATTGACAGTTCCTCAAGGGGTGATGCATGAATTTTGGTCACAGATTCGATACTTGTCAATGAAAGAGGCAAAGCCCTAACTTAATGCCTTCCTAATGTCTAGTTTGTGTAGCTGAATGAGAGAGAGAGAGTAGGAAGAAATTGCAAGAGGAGAAACAAAATTAGGATAAAAGGACAAATTCATGGGATCGTTGTGTTTGTGATACCAGCAATAGTCAGGTGGTGGCGTAAAGTTGTCTATGTTGATATTAACAGGGGATCACCTGTCACCTCATTTGAAGATTGAAAATTAGAAGGAATGAATCCCTAAATATGGGGATTTGGAGAGAGAGGAAGCAGCTAAATATTTCATCTGAGTAACTTTTTTTTTCTTAAAGACAAGAGAAGACTCAGGAAAAGAAGAGACATAGTTAAAGAGGTAGAAAGACAACTAATTGGTTACCATACTTAAAGTTAAAAGACTAATAAGGTATGTGAAGATGTAAACAGTTGTCAAGATACCTAAGAAATCAGTCTGAAGAGTGTTTCCGTAATGGAAATTACGGAAAGTCAGATGTTACCTGCATTGACATGTCATTGAGAATTTTCATGAATTGTGCGTACATTTACTGAGTACCTAGTATGAATACACCACCAGGCCAAGTAATTACATGAGCAGAGCACAAACTAATCAAACTAAACTGCAGATAGTGCTGCACACCTGTCATCCCAGCATCCGTGAGAGGCCCAGGTAGAATATCTTGAGTTCAAGACCTGCCCGAAATACATAGCAAGACTATGTCTCAATAAAAAGTGCTAAACAAATAAATAAAATATGATTAAATTGATACTTTAGTAAATGATATCCCAAGATAAACGATACTCCAAGACTTCATTATCACTGCCTTTTAATTTAATGATTATTTGAAAGGCTGTAGTAGATGCAGTAGCCTGGGCCCTGCTGTGCATCTACTGAGTTAGAACACAAAACATTTATTTGAATAGCCATGCCTCCCTTTCAGCCCAATGATTGTTTTAATATGCTTGAATTTCTGGTGATACTTTTCAACAGGAATAAATATTTAAGAATCCCAGAGGAAAGGAAAAAAGTATCCCCCCGTAAACCACTTCCGTTCATATGACTTTCTAAGACACAGTAACCGTGGGTCAATAGAGCACTGATAATTTGAGAGGCAAAGAGGGGTTTATAGTCATTGTCCAACTATAAGAGATACGTGCCTTATTGTATAACATGATATCTCTTTTGAGCACGCTCTTACAAGTACAGTCAAAATCATCCTATTACACACATTGTGCCCTCTGTCCTATAGGGTCAATTGTAACAGTGGGAAAATATAATGACTATCACTAGAATATTTAATAAGAAGGATAAAAATAATAATTTGAGAAAAATGATTCCCCAAGGGACTAAAGATTAAGATTAAAATGAGAGAGTAGCATAGAGGTAATTCAACATTTGATGAAGGGCTTAAGCTACTTATCCTTATTCCATTCAGCCTTTTTCTTCAAATTGTTAAGATTTGTTAAAAGGAGAATTATTTTTAGATGTTCTTGCCCCATAGTATGAAAGTAGAAGATAAAGGATAAAAGGACCTATGCTAACATTGATGTAGAGACAGTCGATTATGAAAAGGATTGCATTATGGTCTGTAAATTTCTTGAATTTGAAATGCCCTGTTGAAATCCCCTGTTGTTTATGCAAAGGAAAAGTTAGTGCTGGAAGTGCCAACTGTGCTGTGTGTGGATGGACTCAGCGAAGGAGAGTGGAGAAAACCAAGAGAAATAGCGGGGCGGGGGGGCCAACGGAAGTCTGATGATTGAATCGTATTTGGAAAGATAAATTGGTCAATGGCACTCATAGCTACAACACCCTTGAGTTCATAAATATGCCAGTATCCATTTTTTCATTATTGGAAGACAAGGCTGTGTCCTTTCCTTTGATGGCGGTAACGAGTTCTATGACATTGCCACTTTGAGTTCTTGCTTCATTAGATTGGGTGACTGTTTATTTGAAATTGTAATGAAATATTTACTTTATAGAGCTATAAGGATTAACTGTGATAATTGAGCGAAGCTGATCCGGAGCTTTCAGTGTAATAGGTCCCCCTTGTTTGAATACAGCGCGCGGGGAGAATGAAGGAGCAAGGGAGTGGGTTTCTGCCTGTCACTTTCTTTCTACATGTTGCTTTTTCTTCTGGAGATAAGTGGGCCTAATGCTGAACAAATACTGGAAATCAGAAGCCACTGAGAATCATTCGCCTCTCGCTTTCCCATGGCAGCGTGATAGACGCTCAATCAAAGAACCCCCTCCTCTCAGCAAAGCAACAATTTTGTCACCACGAGCAAATCCAATTGAAAAGTCCCGTGGACTGAGAGGAGAGCTCCACTTGTCAGAATCAGCAAACAGAATGAAAGAACCAAGAGAGTAAATTGGCACCTGGGGCCGCCTCGGTAGCCTGTGATAGGCTGTGGCATTGTGTTGGGTAGACATTCAGCCATTTTCAGATATAATGGGAGAAATTAATGCAAATGAGTCAATGGAATGAAATGCATTTTAATGCAGATTTGAGGGACTATCCCGAACTGCTTGATAACAAGTCTCTTTAAGAAAAGGCTTACATTGTGAGGACTCATTTTTTCCCCATTTCTTCTCACTAGGGCCTCATAAGGGCCCTTTGTTCTCTAAGTAAACTCTTTCTAAACTATTGACATTGCTCATTTATGTGAATTTCAGATCCCTCCCCCTGTCTCCCTCCCCCACCCCTGGCAAAGTAGCCTTGGGTGATCTGGGAAAACGTTAATTGCAAGAGGACAAGGAAACTGGCTGAAACAAGAGCTGCAATCATTAATGCAATGTTGCAGTTGTCCATGCCTCATTATAACATGCATACAAGGCAATAAAATGCATGTTTCACAAACAAATCTTTTGACAACTACAGTTCAAGAGCCTCCAGCTGTCCTGCTTTTTTACATCTATTTCTCTTGGTTTGCTAGTCATTATCAAAGCTAAACTTTGGATCCTCAGAACAGCCCTTCCTGTTATGTGAGAATCATGAGGACTTTAGAGGGTAAAAACTTTTGTTTGTTTTTAAATTAAAATATCTGCTTTCCGAAGTTGGCTATATATTTTTTAACCACAATTTCTCTCTAACATTTTTCCCTTGGAAATGACGATTATAATCGGCAGGAGGTGGGGGTAGGGGAAGTAATTCATTTTCAAAAAAGACATTCTTTCACAAACCATATTTAGAACATTTAGCTCCCTTAGACTGGCTCTCTCCACGAAGCAAAAAAAAACTGCACTAGTTGAAAAATTAGGGCTTCAGCTTCTATCTTTAAGTTCATTATGTTTTCATTGGACTATAAATACATATCATTTTAAAGGGACAAGAATAGTTAGTCAAATGAAAAGGTCATCAAATAGATGTGCAGCCTGAAACTGGTAAACTGTCAGACTCACAAGGAAAGCCGCCAGAAATGGGGAGGAAAAAAAAAAAAGGTAACAGATTCAGCATTGTCCAAAAGTTCCAGACCAGTGATTAATGTGTAAGATAATGGACTTGGGAAATGAGTAAACACTCCCCGTGCTCCCTGCTTTGTGCTTGAACGACTTGATGACAAGGGCAGAGCAAGGTGAGAATTTAAACAGGACCACAGGAAAAAAAAAAAGACAAAGGCTAGCAACAACATAATGCGGGCCAGCAAGGGGGAGTGCGCTGGCTGACAGTGCAGAGGTGCTTAATAACTTTCTTCAAAGCAGATATTCACAGTGTACTAATTTAAACTTTGATACGGGCACAGAATTACGGGGAGAAATGACACGCCATTCAGTCATCTATTAATATAAGAGATACTTATATTCTCTCTTTTCATTTATTTGTTGTTCTTCGGTGGGCCGTTAAGAATTCAGATTCATATTCATGTTCAAATGTATCATCTTCAGGGAGAGGAGATATCTTCCTTTGATTAAGTGTGCATTTCAAGGTATTTCAGATTATTATTATTTCAGTAATTATACAGATACATTCAGGGTATTTCTGTACAAGATTTCAGGATCTGAGGCTGTTTCAGAGATGGCTTGGCTTTCCCCAGCTGTTTGTCATTCCTTGGCCATACACTCCCATGATGGCACAAGATGATGTGTATATAAAACTTATTTACATTGAAGACAATGTGGTGTGCTTTGTTTCTTGATTTTCATTCCTTAGTCCCCCTAGGCACCTACAAAAATGTTGTCGTTTTTTTTTTTCTTTTTTCAAGTATTATCTTGAAATATGTTTATTATTATTATTAGTCTCCAATTTCTCCATCTTTAAGTCTATATTCAGTACATACCTCACAGCTGACACTCATGCAATGTTTAGGAGTCTCTAGAGAAGGACAGGCAACCTCTCTGGACAAATGTCGCCAAGTACTTTAGCAGTGCTTGGAGAACTTTGAACCTTCATGACTGTTCACAGGGCTATGTGTGGTTCTCAGGTGATCATTCTTCAACTTAAAAATATTAAAAATTGTCATATTGGTTGTGAATTCTAAATACTCATAGATTTTTGTTTAATAATATAATGTTTCTATGTGTTTTATAAATTAAACCCTTAGAAAGCACGAGGTTCTTAGCATCATCAGAGAAATTCCAGTGTGATTATCAACTACTGACTTGGTACTTTCAGATCACTGTAACAACCCGTTCAGCCAGACTTGTGAGAGTCTTTTCTGTTGCACCCATTTCAGTGGTCAGGCAAAGTGGTCCCTGGGGAATGTAACAGAGCTACTCAGAGAGGCGGTAGAAACTCCACAGAGCCAGGATGTGGTTATTGGCCCATTTATTTCTCTGAAGCCTCAAAAAAAATGCTTTCAATAAAAAAATCAAACCTTTTCATTATAAAATGGTTCTTAATCCACTGCGTATGGCATTTAGGACATTAAAACAGTTTTTCTTAATTTTCCTTTTGATCCTGACTCTTGAATTACTATGTATTGATTTAAGTGATATTTTAACATTTAATTGAAAGTAAGTTTATTATGAGTTACTGAGGCATAATATTAATTATTCAAGCTAAATAAACTATTTTTGCTTTATGTCAATAACAAGCCCTTTCAAAAATCTTCCAACGTGTGTTACATTTTTACTGCAACTTTTAATACCAACTTCTCATGTTTTATGCATTAAATTTTGTAAGAAGAAATCAAACAGTGGCTGTATAGGAGGATTTTTTTTGTTACAAATTTGTTACAAATTTCTATTATGAATCATTGTTTCTTCTGATCCCTTAAATTCACTATGTCTTTCCAAAAGTGAAAAGCAAACTCCTAAAAGTACATATTCCCATTTGACATATTAAGATACCCAGTCTTGGTTTAAAGTAAATTTTCTAAACTTGCCTTGGGAGTTGCGATTAAATTTTCTTAGGCAATTGATCATAATTTTAGTTCTTTTTACTAAATATACCATGACTCCACCTTCCTTCATTTATATTTTTATCTTAAAGATTATTGATTTTGATTTGTTTTATAATTCTGTCTTTTCATACCAGTCTTCCTCATTAGATTGTGAGCTCATCTGGTTAGAAAGTTCTTGGCTTATCTTAATCGCTATTTTTTGATTCCTAATAAATTATTGAGGACTATTTGCCATCAACACAAGGTCTAAGTTAGAAGTACTTTTTTATTGTTTTGAAAACCAACTCTCAGGCATAATCGAAGTCTCTTTCAAAACGAAAGTTTTGAAATAATAAGAGTGAATGTTAAATACTCTGAACACTAAACTACTAGAAATAAACATGGAAACTGGTAAGAGCAGGCAGAGTACATTGTTAAAAGACTTTAATTTTGGCATTTTAGGTCTTTTGAATTTAAATAATTTAACATTTTTCTAATCATTGCTTTAATATAAGCATTTTTAGAGAGCAAAAAGTCAACAGAGCCAGAATGTGGCTTTTGCCCTGTAACATCTCAACCAGAAAACTGGTGATCTGTAGAGATTCTTCTATTCCATTATCTTTCTATGATGTGATTATTTAAAAAGTAAGAGTTTGTATATATTTGTTTCTAGTGCTGTGTTAAAAATAAATCCTTCTGTAATGTATATAACACGATGAAGGCAGGTATGGATAATCCATTTTAATGGAAGAACAGTATCTAAGTCTGCCTTTATTCTTAGGAGGTAAGCCATGGCAAGTGATACCTTACGTTTTTTAAACTTACATGTTTACAAATGGTTATCTATATTATTTATTATTACTACTGAAAGTTAGGTTACATGATTTTTAGCTTACTTTCTACTATTTTAGAGCCCTGCCATTCTAAATCTCAGGAGTGTTATTTTCAAAAACAGGCTAATCAGATTTTTTTGAGAGACCTTCTGGGCCTTGCCATTAGCTAGGATATCCAGTAAGCAAGTCAGTGTCAGACTTCAGTGTCCTCTATTAGAAAGGAGAACTAGCGCGCCCTTGCCCCTCTTCTTGCTTGCCGGAGAGTTCCTGCTTTCGACCTCACTTTCTCCTCTGTACTTCTCCCGGTAAATTTGCTTCCTACTTCTAAAAAAAAGGGGAGACTTATCATAGAGTTAACATTAATTGCCAGCATTGTTACTGTTACTCAATATCAATCAACTGGTATTTCTAGGCAACATGTGAGTATGTATGTTACCTGGAAGATGATAAAACAATCTCATAGACAAAGCTAATCATTTTTCTTATTACTTTTCAAAGAAAAGAGTAAGAGATAAAGTATTTCATGACCTTTTTCCTGGTTGTTTGGCCCTATTAAAAATAAATGATATCTAAGGTGATGAGAACAAGTGAAAAATGCTAATTAATAGCTGGTGGCACACTTCCTTATTATTTCATGTCTTCATTTTGTTTTGTCCATGACCAGCCAGCAATGAGGAAAACGGCCAGATAGCGACCTTTTCCTAGTATTCAGTTGTAACATTACTTATTTGTGTCTTTTTTTTCCTGGTCATGTCTAAAAGATAGGATTTGCCCAAGTCCTTAATTGAGTATTATTTGAGAATTTGCTTTAGAAAATGTGAGCCACTCTGGGGTATTTCAAAATCTGGGCTGGAAAGCACCCAGCCCAGAGAGTGGTTACTAAATTCTGACAGTTGTTGGGTCAATGGGCTAAGCCATTTAACCTCAATAAACCTCATTTTCCTCATCTGTGAAAAAAAAAAAAAAAAAAAAAAACCTTGGTGCTGACCCACTTCAGAGTTCAGGTTGGCAACAGCTAGAACAAGTCCGGGAGTGAATATCCCCCTGTAAAGTATTAACTCCTGTATCTCTCGAGAACTTCTCGTGCAGCAGAAGTGATACTTGGCTTCATGGCTGAGAAGGGGAGAAAAGGGGTGTGGGATTTAATCATCACTTGTGACTCGACAGGAGCCAGGAAGCTCACCTCAGATTTTCAGGGATGTCGGGGGTCCCCATGTCAAGATCCGTGTATGTTGCCAGAAAGGATACAGGCATATTAGCAGGGACACAGTGGTCCCTGTGCTAGGTGGGAATTCCGCCATTTTCAAGCAGTAATAGATTAGTTCTGAACTTTGTTTCAAGAAGTAAATATTGATTTTGCTGAAACAATATGAAAAAAGTGAAAATAGAAAAAAATGGAAGAAATATTCAAGTGGGTTAAGGTAGAGCACATTAAAGAATATAATCACTGGTCAAATTGCCAGTAATATCTCCTTTAGTTATGTTGTGTTATTTTGGTATCTCATTATATTTGTGGCCTAAACCAATCAGAATATCTTACAGAAACATTTCATAACCTATACTTTGACTATGGTAAAAGAATTACTGTATATTACTTTTGTATGATTTGCACACGTTGCAGCTAATATTTCTTATAGAGTGGGTGAGAGATCTTGGCAGCTTTAGCGGTAGCTAATTACAGTGACTTTGGTTTTAAAAAGGAAATATGGAATAATCCTAAAAAGAATAAACCATTGCAGGTAATTGAGAATTGATTATATTTCAAACACTCAAAATGTGGAAAGTTCTAAAGCTTTTGCGCACTTACAGAGTTAGGCTGATAGTGAAATATTGAGCAGTTTTCTTCGTACTGTTACTAGAACAGTGTCAGCAAGCTGTGAGTGGTTGTGTATTTTTGGATGTCGGATATACTAACTTGGTTATTTATATGTCTAGATTAAATGAGAAATAAAAAAGATATTTAAAAAACCTTGCATGCATATTGCTTTAAGCTAGTACATCTGCAAGCAGATGTTGAAGTAAAGATTAGCCTTTTCTTTGCATGTAGTGGTGCACAAACCTTTTAAGGGATCTATGAATTATTGCTTTGGTTCAGCATGAGTGCGGTAAGAAGAAATGTACCTCATCTGTAATACACTGTGTAGACTAATATCAGCTCCTTTTTTCTTATATTGCAGTGAGATATTGATCTGGTAAAATGGTACCATATTGGAGCTGTCTGTTGTGGTATTCATCATACTGTCACTTCCCTAGTGCCTTGGAGTTATTGGAAAGTGGAATTGAGAGAGTTCTGTCATTTGGTGCCGCAATCCATTCACAGGACAGTCACTGCAGTATTTGCAGTGGTTTGCTTATTTTTTTTAGTGGGGTGACTTTACCTTAGTAACGAGGTGGTCTGTCCATTTTCCTATGCATAGCAGCGCTAGCTGGGTACGGTGAGCTCTTCTCTAGCCCGTTTTCCATGCTCCTTCCTAGTCACCGCGCACACCTGCTGCCTGTCCCAGCGCTGATGCATGGATCTCATTCCCATGGGACTGGCGTATCTCAAGCTTCTTTGCTTTTATCTGATGGTGGTAAGGAGGTAAAAGATGAACTTTCTTCTGTAGGATGCTTTTAGCTTCTTCCCACAGTAAACATCAGTTAGTGTTAAAAGAGCTTTCAAAAATATAAAAAGATACTGTCAATCTCCAGTGAGCGGGTTAACTAGTTTGAATGAAATATTTTTGTTTTGGATCTTTCCTAACTATCTGATGACTTCGGTTGAAGGTCACACATTCTTTTTTGTTAAAAAAAGCTGAAATGAAAGAAATTGTTTGGTAAAATAATTATTATCTACCAAAGAATATTAATGTAAAATCAGCTCTCGAAAGATCTGTTCATTTTGGGGAGTAAGAGTTCCTGAAATTGCAACTTAAAGACTAAAATTTTAGCACTAGCTAAGTGACCAAGCAGAAAAAGACAGAAAGAGATAAGGTTCTGGTTTGTAGGAGTGTAAATGTCATTTAAAAAGTTGAATAAGTTAAAGGTTAGAATGTTGACACTAAAATAAAAATTATAGTTACTGAAAAGCACAACTGTATTAATTTGGAGAAAACATTTTCTATACTGGCAGTTGAAAAAGAAATAAATAGCAAACATCTCATATTTAATGTAGTATTAAACGTATGATTGTATATTATTTTTTCATACACATTCACAGTATATGGTTGGATAGCTCAAAAAGAGCTTCCCAAGCACTTATGAGCTATCCATTCCTATGATTTATATCCAACTTATCCACATATTTCCCACATTATTCTTTAAAATGTCCAGTTATTTACTATGACTT
The DNA here is from genome assembly GCA_004027205.1 of Ctenodactylus gundi. Classification (NCBI taxonomy): domain Eukaryota; kingdom Metazoa; phylum Chordata; class Mammalia; order Rodentia; family Ctenodactylidae; genus Ctenodactylus; species Ctenodactylus gundi. Next base: position 909,314 of record PVKB01000014.1, read on the forward strand.
TGGGGAGATTAAAATCTCTGAAAAGATGGCATTTAATTGACTTGGCTTTTCTTTTTCTAGCTGGTATTTTTTATATCACATTTGTTGTTTACATCACAAATGCAAATTAAACACAGAAAAAAATAAGTATTTTTCAAAACTTCAATAAGCATTAGTGTAATTTCAGAATACATCTTTATAAAATTCATACATAAATATGTTAAATGAGTAGCCAAACAGTAATTAATGTTGATCACAGTTTCTGTGGAATTTTTTATAGAACTATTTTTATTTTTTGCATCTTTGACTGTTATTGCCTAATACCATGTGAAATATATCATTTTAATAGGATAAAGCCAATATGATTTAATATTTTGTGGACCTATGATCTATTGTATTTTATAAGATTGTGTTCATTTTTGGCTTTTTGCATTTGTTCATACTCTCCTAGATGCTATATATTTTTGAGGACAAGCAATTTTGTTAAATGTTCACACATTTTACACCTTACATCAAGATGCGCTAGAGGCAAAGTTTTATTTAAAGTAAATCCACACGTTTAGATACTAAGATTCAAGATCATAACATATAATTTGAGATTATAATGTATAATTATGAAATTATTTAAGCATCTTCTCGAGAATATAGACCAACATGATCTCCAGTTATTAGAAACATAGAATAGTGATGTTTTCACACAGGCATGATGGTGCTGTTGGTATTCACTAGGATGGACAGAAATAGAACATCATCGCTCTCTGCAAACAGTTTCAATTTGATCTGTGTACATGATAAAAATCTTGGCTTCCCAGTGCATTTAGGCACTGTCATAGCTGTTGTTGCCAAATAAGAATGCAGTGTGATGTTATTATAGTAAACAGCACTTAAGCACAGCTGGCAGAATTGATCAGGGCCGCGTTAGAGTGAACCTCAGCAGATGACTGACGCGGCGGAAACAATAACTGAATATGCAAACAGCTCTTGCAGTGAATGCTCTAGGGATCAGGCACCATTATTTTTGACTTTGAACAGGGAAAAGAGGCCAGATTTGTTACCTCCTTCCTTACAGAAAGGTTCTGGGTATTGTGTAAACATCTGACTGCTATTTATAATGGTAGTTAGTTACAATGCAAAAACTGAAGCCTCCCCTCACTATTTACATTCCATTAATTATTAAAGGAGACAAACATAAACATCAGATAACTTTGTTTAATATTTCACATAGGAAAAAAATTTTAGCTGTCTTTTCTCAATTAATGTTAGTTATCAAGAATTTCTGGGTTAACTTTGGCAGCACTGTGTGTACTTCATTGATGGCTTCTACTCTTTGCAAGAGTTATTACAATAGCTAATTATATGATCTGAAGACTGTAATGTTTTCTTATTAAAAGTAAATACTATGCAAATTTTAGATAGCATTTAATGTGATATTTCTTTTATTCTTTGTTTTAAGGTCAATTTATACTTGCCAATTACTAAAAATATGAAAAAGCCTTGCAAATAAGGACAATAAATTAAGTAATACTTTCACTTCCCAATTTTATTATTGAACTCTAAACAATGTGCATCTTATAGCAATATCAAACAATTATTTTTATAACACACTCATTAGGACGTGTATTAGATGAAAAAGTATAATGTACTAGATTGCTATTAAGAGGGCCATTTACTTCAGATGCTTTCCCATTCATTTTTGTAACATTAGTGGTTCCTCATTCATGCATTCGTTCATTCATATATGTATTTACTAGTTAAACAAACATGGGTGTGGCATTGCCTTGATGTAAGGCACAGTTCCTCAGCCCAAGAGAGACAATCAAAATGAAATAATCATCTCATGGTAGCAGGGTTTGCTACTGGTTATTTATTTTATTTATTTTTTGACACAGTGTCTCTGTGGTCCAGGCTGGTCCTGAATTCACTTCCTGTCTCAGCCTCCCCAGTGCTGGGATTACAGGCATGCGCCACCATGCCCAGCTTATGTGTTGCTGAGGAATGGAACTCGGGTACTTAGCGCTTGGCTTAGTGCTTGCTCAAGCGCTTTAACCGCTGAGCCATTCCTCCAGTCTGGTAGGTGCTTTTTAAATGGTTGTTTAAAAGCGTAAAACTTCTCCAAATGAAAAGTGTTTATTTTTATCTTCTACTGGGCTATTTATCCTATTGATGATCATCTTTCTTTAATCATTCTTCCTCTGTTTCTCATATTTTCACTTGTTTAGTTTGTGTCTTTCATTTGTTGTACCTCTTTATAAAATGGTTACATTGACAATAACTCCTGGCATGTTGAGTTGCTGTGAGGCTTAGAGACTTAGAGTGAGTATATGAAACTTTCAGTTCTTAGTTGGGGTCAGGAGATCAGTATCACTGATTAACAATAGTTGTTCCTTTCAAAAGCATTTGCATTTCTTCAGTGTACCTTATTTTAAATCTGGGAATAATTCTTAATTGTGCACCTTAGGACCATCTTCAGAACCCTTTCATTTGAAAGAATCATGCAAAGTATAGTGACACTGGTGATAAACACTGTTAGTTTATAGAAAGCTTTCTGTTTGCCAAGCACTGTGTTAGGAATGGGGATATTCAGAATTTCTCTTCACTGACATATTCACATAATGTATCTGATATGTTCAAGCTTATTTTTCTCTTTATTCTTTCTTTCTTTTCTTTTCTTTTTTTTTTTTCAGGGTCTTGCTCTGTAGTCCATGTTGGTCTTGAACTCACTATGTTACCCAGGCTGTCCTTGAACTCATGGCAATTCTTCTGACTCAGCCTCCCTCTCAAGTTCTGGGATTACAGGTGTACACCAACAAACCCAGCTCTTACGTGGGAATCACATCATGGCTTTGTGCTTGCTAGATAAGTGTCTTAACTGTTGAGCTATGCCCTCAGCAACATGTTCAAATTTTTGACAAATTTCCAACAAATTACAAATTAAAACTTAAAATATGCTTTTAAATTTTCTACTGAATAGAAGTTAATCACTGTATATTTTCCAGCAAAGAAGAACATCAACATCTTACATGATATCTGGATAAGTTGGATTTTGGATTTGTGAACAGGACTATAAAGCTATAAATTAGCATATATTTAAAAAAATTCTTATGCCTTTTCTGGTAATTTTCATATTTCAGATAAAATTGAGATAAACTAGTAACACTGAGTGATGCTATGGAGAATTATATATTTGTCAAGGAAAAACATCCCATGTGTTTTTGAAATCATCTCATTGTAATCTGAGCTAAGAAAAAGCCACTGAGTTTTGAAAACATGGGAAACACATTACCACTCATCACCCACATAGGGGACCGGAAGGCTCTGGGGTTGAGGGCTGCTGTAATAATAGATGAAGAGGAATCTACTGACTTGTCTTCTGTGGAACTCAAGCTGAAGCTCACTAGCAAGAGGTGTTCTGGAAATGACAGGGAAGCCAAGTACCAGAACCGTCATTCTAGTGAGGCAAGCAACTCCTCTTTGCTCCCCTAAATATGCCCATATTTAAAAATTAAGGGCCAGCCAGGCTTTAGGGCCATGCGCATGGTCTCAACTACTCGGAAGGCTGAGGCACCATGATTTCTTAAGCCCACAAGTTAAAGGCTGGTCCAGGTAATACAGCAAGACTCCATCAATAATAAATAATGATAATAATTATAATAAAAATGATTTCTAAGTGCCTTTTCCATCCCTTAAAAACCTCTTCAGCTGCCACCAGCTTTTAGCCTTATTGCCTGCAGTGTAGTCTCATAGGTGTTTCTCATGGTAAGTTCTTAGCAAATCTCTCCTACCACTTTTGCTAAGTGATGACAGTGCTACTCTGCTCTGATATGTATTTTGTTTTTGTTTTGTTTTTCCTTCCTTTACACTGCTGTGGAGTTTATTTTATTCAATAATAGAACATGGCTTAGTCATGTTCATCATCACCACTGTGTATGGAAAAACGGGCAGGTCCGTAATACATTTGAAATACATTTGAAGTTTAATTTGGATAGCAAAGGTATTCTGCTTATTTTTAAGAGTTGGAAATCCCCACAATGTCCTTCCCAAACAATCTACCAATCTACCTATTGCTTTTGACTTTTTCCCAGAGTGTCTTTTTTTTCTTTACCTGATAGGTTCAAGTATATGATGGGTAGGACTAATCAATGCATGAATCTCAGGAATGTGAGATCTGATCAGACAGACCTCAAAATTCTTACGTGAAATCTGTCTACCTTCCTTGCCCAAGAAAGCTGCTACTATGCTATACAAGGGCCCATTAAGATGTGATTCAATTAGAATCCCTCAGGAAATGAGGCTTACAGGCAGAACTCAAATTTCTTCACTTCCATTCGTGGACCCAGGAGAGACACTTCCAAGGTAAATATAGCTTCTGAATTTATCTATATCAACAAGCACTGAGGAAATCCCCAACCCCCTGGAGCACCTCTGTATGCAGCCAGCTTGTCAGCTGGGATGCTTGGTTTTATTCATTCTTCCTAATAATTCTACACAGTGTGTTGACTAAATGACAGAATTTAGTTTTAACCTGCATCATTCTAAGTATTTTGAATTACAGCCAATGTTTTCCGATAACAGTCATTGTCTCTTTCAATAAAAAGATTGCATGTATCTTAAATAGGTAAATATAATACATAATTGCATACACGTAGGAGGTTTTCATTACTATAAGTGTAAAATACCTAAAAAATGTGGACTCAAACTAAATCATTTGGCTGAGAATATTTACTGTACTTACAGTATATCTTAAGATACATTTTATTGACTAGATTGACTATACATTGATATAACATTAAAAAAACACAAACACATTTGTGAAGGAACCTAGAACTTCTATAAACTCATATAAGTAACCAATCAAATTTGGTAGCATTCACTCATCATCACACCCCCATAGCAAAAGCTGACCTATAGATATTGAGATAAGGTCTTGCTCTGTAGCCCAGGCAGGGCCTTACCTCACTATGGAGCCCAAACTGGCCCTGGGATTGGCACTGCTCCTGCCCCAGCTTCCCTAGTGCTGGGATTGTAGACAGGAGTCACCACGCCTGACTAATTCTTCTATTTCTTGTATCTGAGGTGCTAGCAGTAGGCATAGCTATGGATATGCTGATGATGGGACCTTAGTACTGAGGTTGCATGAGGAACCTTGAAATATTTGAGGTTCATCTTATCTTATTAAAATTATTATGCTTTTTTAGATGTTGAGTTCTAAGAGGTATCTTAATTGAGCTCCCTGCACCATTAAAGACCACATTTCTAAGTGTGATTTTTCTGTTCTTAAACTCTAAGCTTCCACTTTCTCCTCTATGAAGGGAAGGAGATAGTCTAGGTCTCTTTCAGTCCTATTTGTGAGTTTTTTCTTTGTTGCTGTACAATTTGGATGAATCTTCTCTGTCTGTGATATTATTTATTATGGTGTAATAATTACTTTTTGAAATATTATCCTAGTTGTTAATGAGTACAGATGACTGGTGTCTTGAGATGCATTGAGAAACGTGGTAGAGAGAGACACTAGAGAGCGCTCCAGTTTTCTTAGGAGTGGTCATACTGTTTTGCTTGGATAATGTTAAGTTTTAGTGTAGTCTCACCAGAGTTGGTGAAAAGTAAAGCAACACCCACTTAGGGACACTGTCGTTTAGATAAAGAATTGCTAATTGGTTCTTTGCCAATTGGTTCTCCAGGAATCTTCACCCTGAATTATTTCTTAACCTGGATGTCATTATTTGTGTTAAACAGATTTGTTGGTGGAAACATGCAACGTGTGAAGCTGTGTGCTGAAATTTATGTGTTACTATAGTGCAATATAGTTATTGTTTTTCTTCCCTCATTGTGAGGTCAGATCTTCTGACATGTGATCAAAGTTGGCCTGATAATTATTTTGGAGATGACATTCCTGCCAACCCTTCATTCTTTGAAGCCGTTTGTGTATCTGTTACACAGGTCCTTACAAAGACGGGCCAGTTGTTGAAGAACAAGAGAGGGCAGATGTGTGGAGAGCATAATACCAAGAAAGACCAATTTTGGAAAAAAATACTGTTGAGTACAGTCTTTTATATGATTCAATGCATGTAGCTCACAACCCAATTATTATTTAATTTGATTTTTGGACAATCTTTAATACAGATGATCTTATTGCCATCTTACATATGAGACAGCAGATTCTGAGATATGAATTCACCTAAGGTCACTGAATAAACACAATGGATCCTTTGATTCTAAATCTAATTCTACTCTTTTTAACTAAACTTTGTTTGGTCACTCATATAATTTACTTTTGATTTGAAGAAAAGCTGGTGGAACTTTAAAGAAAAGGCCTGGAGTTACTTAAGCTGATATATTCGCTTAATGTATGGAGTATTGGAAGCTACTTTCATTGTTTGCATAACTTCCCAAGAAATCTTTAAAAATTTAATTTCTAATTTTCACAATCTTCAATCTGAAGTGAGGGGCTGGAGGAATGGCTCAGTGGTTAAAGCGCTTGCCTAGCAAGCGCTAAGTCAAGTGTTAAGTACCGGAGTTCAATTCCCCAGAATCATATAAGCTGGGCGTGGTGGCGTACGCTGTAATCGCAGCACTCAGGAGGCTGAGGCAGGAGGGTTATCCTGTGTCCAAGGCCAGCCTGGGCTCCGTAGTGAGTTCAGGACCAGCCTGGATTACAGAGTGAGACCCTGTTTCAAAAAAAAAAAAAAAATACTGAAATGAGCATCTATGAACAATAGTCATTCAAGGTAGTTGTTAACTCTCTGGTTGGATAGTCTTACCACCATGTTATTAAGGCCCCTATTGATAGAGAACTTATTTATTTTCTGCTCTTATTTAAAACAGCCATATTCCCCCAAATGCATCGGTGTATTTTAGATATTCGACCTTCCAGAAGCTACCACATGCTTCTTCCAGATCTTCTGTCCCCCATGCAGGGTCACTCCCATTTCTTCAGTGTTTCCTTCGCCAAGGCTTGGAGATTTCACATCTTGAAACTTTCTCTGATGCCTCTGACTTTCTGTCTTCTGAAAATATATCTGTCTGGAGCTGGCTGATGCAAAAGATGCTGAGCATTCTGTGCACCTTCTTTGGGGCACTGTACTTCATTCTCTGGTGCTTCTAAAATGTATAAACTGTGGTCATTGCTAAATTGAAATCTGTGAAGAGATGGGTTGTGCATTTACACATTGTTTCCAAATAAATGGATCATCCTTTCACTGTTGCTTTCCTTATCACTTGGGAAGAAATCTATCTTTGCAAACAATTTTTGAATGCAATGCTTTTATTAAAATTATACTTGCAACAGGTATCAGATTAATAATTTTTTTATTTTACCTTATCTTTCCTTTGTACTAATATTTAGGATTGAGAATGAGAAGAGAAATAGTCTTGCCTTTCCTTCATTATAATTTCTCCTTATTTCTCCAGATTAGGAATTTCTATCAATTTATGAAATGTAAAAAAGCTGACTTTTAACATAAGAGAAGCAGAAATCACACGAAAACAAATATATCCATAATGATGGAATGATTTCATTTGAAAAAAGATAAGCCAAGGATTTTTGAAATAGAAATATATTTTGTAATAATGTGAATATATTGAAAAAAGCAAATTGTTTTCAAACAGCCATTTAATCTTCCCTGAACACTAATTTTATGAAATCATTGAAAAATTAAGAAATTCACATCATCTAAGGAATTAAGTCACATACCTTTTACGTCTCACACAATATGTTTCAAATCAGGCACCTTCTTGGGATCTTTTACCAGCTCAAGAGACTCAGGCAAGTTACTTAAACTATCTTTTTTTTTTTTCCCTACAAAAAAGGACATACTCACCTCAACAGTTGTTCTAAAAATTATACCAAAAATGTCAAACCTTTAGAAAAATGTATGGCTCCGTGTCAGTAATCCAGTCTGTGTTTTAGCTCACACATTGGTTAGTTATATGACTATGGAGGGGAGAACTCTCCTAAAAATCTACAGAGAAGTAACTCAGGAAGTGAGAAAGCTCCAGATATCTTTAGAGAGGAGGTACTAAAGAAGAACAGAAGAAGAAGCAAAGGAAAAATGAGGAGTTCTGTGCTGATCTCCCTGCACACTGATCTCTGAAATCCTCCAAGGTAAAAGATCAGATTAAAATCTTTCCAGCCTCTTAGGGAAAAACTAATATACGAGATGAAGAAGGGTATTTTGAGGTAATGCCAAGATGGCGGTTGGAAGAGGCTACAAGGAGGAGCCACTTCTGACAGGAAGGCAGTTTCTTAGTTTACATTAGCAATTGCACTGATGATAGGGAGCTACCAGTAAAAAGAGCACTTGCATTTTCCTCCTCTGGCTCCACGTGATAATTATAGAGTTTCAAATTCATAATTGATTTTCATATTTAAAACTAAGTATATTTTAGAAATATAGTTGATTAAGTTAATTAAGTTTCTGCATGTAGTGATTAGCACATTTTATTTGTTAAAAACTCAACATTAGTGTGTTATTTGAAGGACTGAGAACAAAGAATAAATGTCTACTGATACAATCATTGGCCGCTGGAAGTTTAATTGAGAAAAGTGCTAGTATTTTCCTATCGCTGATGTTGCTGTCCTTCATTACTGGGGATCCAACCAGGACCTTTGTGTTGAGCTACATTCTGACTCCTTTTTGTTTTATTTTTTATTTTGAAACAAGGTCTTGTTGAGCCACTCTTGTCCAGGCCGTGGTTGCTTAAACTTGCAACCCTGCCTCAGGCTCCCCACATGGAGAAGTTCTTCTCCTACCATGAGAGGCTAAAGACTAATTTTTTTTTTTTTTTGATACAGAGTCTTCGTCTGTAGCTTAGGCCAGTCCTGAACCCACTGGCATAGCCCAGGCTGGCCTTGGACTCAGGACAAACCACTTGCCTCAGCCTCCTAAGTGCTGGGATTACCATGGTGTGCACTACCACGCTCAGTTTTCTGTGGTGCTGGGGAATTGAACGCAGGGCTGTGCATTTGCTAGGCAAGCACTTTAACCACTGTGCCATTCCTCCAGCCCTCAAACTAAAGTCTTTATTGTTTCCATTGACTGATAATAAAAATTTGGTTTCCAGTGAATCTATTATGAGATATTATTACTACTATTATAAGTATATATACCTATACTAGTAATAATACACATAATAATACATTTATATGTATATATGTTTGTAATGTGATGTTACTTTATACTTCATTCTTTGGTTAACTTGATTCTTTTCTTATATGCCAGAATATTTAGAAAATAGTGGAAGAAAAGTTACTCCCATTCAATTAAAGAGGGTTGAAAATGATAGTTACTATTTTAATCCTCCTCCTTTGTATCTACTTGATAATTCTATCTTGAAGATTTAAGTATGCTAATAAAATTAACTCACATGTCAAATTTAACATGCAAAATAATCTGTAGACATTTTCAGAGACATGCTTAATTTTATCAAGCATTTTGGAAATATTTTTCAGTAGAAAAATGAAAATATAATATTAAGTGGAATAAACACGTAATTTGTAAGATTTTTCCCTAATCAAGTATCCTCAAATTTTTCATTTTAATATTTCTTTTAAATGATAATAGAGATGGAGTTGAACTCCATTCTTGGGAAAACAATGGAATGAACAAAGTTCTGTTGGATCCATATTTTTACGTTAGTCAGTTTTTTCAGCATTATCTGTTATAGAACTTCTTCATGCGCATTTTCCTTCCAATAGTGAAAATTTAAAAAAATCAATTCTTAAGTTTCTTTCATGACCCTGGTGTGGGAGATATAAGCACAATTTCAAGGAATTCATTTGAATTCATTTAGATGAGAAGATAGTATGTAAGCAGAAAATAAACTCTGAGAAAATGGAATAATAAAAACAGCATTATGTAGTTAAGAAGAGAGGAAAGCATTCCATTTATGCTATGAATCGTAACAGTCAGTATCTTTTCTTAAGAAATATGCAGTGATGCTTAAGTTGGGAATATATTAGTATTGTGGGCTACAGTGAAACATTTTATGTCAACCTCAGTTGTTTGAAATAGGATATATTATTATATATTTTGTGGCCTAATGACTTTCATTTAAAATTATTTATAAAAAGAATGTTCAAGTCAACTTTTTAAAAATTTATGTTTTCAGTGTGAAAAATGACAACACATTATGTATGGACTCATCATGTGACAACTATATTCAACATGATAAAATTTCAGTGACTTCTTACTTTAAAATAGTTTATTAGGTCCTGAGAAGAGGCTGTTGAGATGTTAAATATACAAATACAGGCAAGATAATAGTAGGAAAAAATGTCCCATTTACATTTACAATTAGTGTTACTTTATGTCTTGTCATCTAATTCTTTGGTAGGTCCACTACTGATTTGAATGTCTTAATGAAAAGGCATTTTTTGAGGCACGATGATTTTATACATGAATTCATCAAGACACTAGGGATGTGATTTAGTGGTAGGGCATTTGGCTACCATATATCAATCCTGCACTGTAGCATCAATATCACAAAAGAGGAAGAAAAAAGAGAAAAATGACAGGTATAAGAAGATCTAATTAGAAATATTAGTCATATTAAAACATAATGCAGTTTGCTCTTTATGTGATTTTAAAAAAAACTTAAAATAAGTCTCCAGTTTTATTCTTCATGCTATATTATTTTGGAAATTTCAATTTAAATGGTGAACATATTTTATACAGAAAAACATTTTCCTTTGAGAAAACCTTTTTTGAAGTAATTTTTTGTTTTGTTTTACAGTAAATTCTTCTTTGATTGATTGATAAAGAGAGAAATATTTGGAAGTGATTTTATTTGATGTAGATAGTAAAAAACTGCTTGAAGAAGTCAGGCCAGATGTGTAACTTGGCTCCGCCAGTCTTGAGAAAACAGAATGAGCACAAGATAAATCCAATAGATGTCGAATTACTTTTGCGTGTGGGATCCTAGCTAATGAGACAATGTCTGGATGCAATTATTTGGAAAGTTCTTGACCTTTTATTTGTACAAGTTGATATAATTATGATTTCATGAGGAATGGTTTTGAAATTCTTAAACTAATTTAAGTCTCATGTTTATATTGTGTCTTTTACTTCAGAAATTCTGGAAATGTTTTCTACTTTCAACTTTTACACTGTATCTTTAAAAGCTCATGTGATTAGCTTCAGAGAGTTTAAGTTATGATCCTGTTTCAAAAAATTATTCTTGTTTAGCTACAAAGAGTTTTAAGAGTGTTCTGTGGTTCTATATTCACTTTTTTATTGATTCTAGTTTTTCTTCATGACAAAAACTAGAGAAAATAAATACATGCATACTAGTTCTTACTAGACAGCTAACCAAACTTAGAAGTAAAGTGACAACTTCAGAAGCCATTCCAGGCTCAAGGCCACCTACTTATGGAGGTGTGCTGCCCCTACAATGGCTACTGCACCCAAACGTAGCCAGTCTATACAGAGATGGTCTGTAAGAGCCAAACACTTGTCCGATTTAGCAAAGATAGTAGAAAAACCAATTGGCTTCCTCCATAATTTTCATGTTATTTACACGTTGAAAGCCACTATCTTGAATATACTAAGTTAGATATGTTAAGAAATTTTTATTTCAAAAATTTAAGAAAGTTACTACACAATTTAAATGATCTTGCATAGACTTTGTTAAGTACTTATTGAACAAGGCGATTCTAGTTCTTCTTTAATTTTTAATGCCTTGAGACATAATTCCATTTCTTATTTCCATCAGTCAATTTCCTATACTGTCAGTTAATTCACCCTTCTTCTTATTTCCATTATGGTCTACAACGTTTTATCTGTTGACATCCATAAAAATTTATACTTAAGTTTTTTACTTCCCCTTAAGGTAATCAGCAATACCTTGATTGCCAGATTATCTCAGTTTATATCCTTTTTTTCATTTATTTTCTCTTGCTTTTACAGTTTTTTTCTCATTTTTAGTTTCATTTTAATTATTTTTTCCTATTATTCAGATTTCTCTTAAGTTTTATTGCTTTCGTAACACTTCAACATAAGCATTTTCACTATTAAGGTTGTGAACTCCAACACATCCATTTTACCTACACCCCTCATGAGCGAGGCATCCTTCTCTCTGTTGGTGCAACAGTATTGATCATTTGATACTTACTTCCATGGTGAGTATCACTGGTGAAAATATGTCAAACTATATATGTATGTGGGAGTAATTATGAGCTATTCTTAAAGTATTGCAGAACTCAGGGTTTGAATTATTATCTCTGAGCAGATGACTTCCGAGTATATCACTTTGTCTTCTGAGTGATAGTAGCACTGTTCCAGTTGCTTGATGAACATATTTATAAAATCTACCACTACCAACTGATACTAAAAAAATGGCACTAATTTTCCTACCTATGCCATTCACCCTTCTGAGTTCAACAAGAGCACTTTGTTCTAACCTCCCAGTCTGTAAAAAATTTAGGCGTTGTTAATACAGAGATTTCCTCACTTGACAGTTTTCAGAAACTATTAAATATTGTCAATTATAACTATATATTCTTCCATTTTCACTATTAACTTTATCCTCTAATAATATCGTTACATAATTTGGGAAAACAGGAACTTTAGGACAAATGGATGTCTAAATGAAGAAATCCTTGGAGCTCACCAATGCTCCGTTTGGATATGAAACCAAACTACAAAGCTTAAAGAAATGAAGCAAACCAAAATGAAGTAGAAATAAAACTACTTCGACTGATAGATAGGTCTGATTTTTATTTTTGGCTGTAAGCAAAAGGCTTTTTATGAATGGTTTCTTTTGTGTTTATCTCTTCTCCGGTTTATACATCTTCACTGACTTGAACTACACGTTGCTTTTCATAAACGCTCTACGTTCTTTGGTTTAGTTTGGCCCTCTGTCTGGAATGCAACTTCTTTGTCGCAGGCTTTTGTCCCTGTCCCCAGGTCTCTAATACCAAGGCCCACCAGTGTCCCAGAACTATCTCAAAGGCCATCTCCTCAAAAATACCTTGATGCCTTTATACAACTCCCACCCTTATTTTCTGAACTCTCAACTTTTCCTCTTTTACTTGTAGAATGTGCTCTATTCTATTGCTATAACATCATAGTTTTTCACAAACGTGTAGTTATTATTCTAACAAAAGAGGATTGGGTTTTATTTCTTTTGTGCTGCAGAGCTACTGATTTGGTGTTTAGTACATTTTGTATTATTAAATTTCATTGTATATTAAATGGATGAATGTGTCCTTGTATATCAGATCAATTCTTTTATGATTAATGTAATTTATTGATCTGTGTACTTCCAGGTTTCCACTGAAAATAAGTCTAACATTCATATTGACTTGACTTCATTTTCTTGTAAGGAGCAGCAGAGTTCTTTGAATGTGTTAGAATGTTCTCTGTTCTCACATTTTTACTTTTATTACCTATCCTTCACATACATGAAGCTCTGTCCAGCTTTGTCTTTCTGAAATAGTGCGGAACATAGGTTTATCTAGATGTTATTATATGTTGTTATAGATATTACTATATTTAAACTACAGATGTTCAAATATATGTTCCTCATTATATTTTATTTGAAAATATTACTAGAATTTTCGGTGTACCTTTCTGATTTAATCAACACAATTCTCCCCATATTCAAGACCTCTGTCATATTTTTGTACTTAATGGTAATATGGTGCTATATAACTAACTAATACTTTCTTTTTGAATGAATCTTATTGTAACTGGACATTATGGCCATCTGTTCATTAAATGAAAGTCACTGAACATCTACAAAGCACTTGTTCTCTTCTAAAAACCTCTATTTTTAATAATTGCTAATCGTTGGTCCCTGGAATCAGCCACAGCTATTATTCTAGTCTCTGCTTCTCTTGGATACTGTATGATGCAATTCATTATTTTCTGGTGGCTACTATCGCAGAGATAGATTTCTAAAGAGTTTTATATGATATTTTATTTAAATGTAAAATGTGAAATAGCCAGAAACCATTTGCTGCTGCCACTGTCGGATAGATTTAAGTTTCACTGATAGCCACAGTCTGTATCAAATTCTTTGAAATATCCAAGCAAACTTGTATTCTGTTTTATAAAAACAAGACTATTTAATCAAAAAAGGGGAAAATTTGAAGTGCATTATTTCATGGGGAATAAAAATAATTAGAATTTTTCCCTCAGTGTCTACAGTAGTTGAACTAGTACAGTGTTAAAAATTTAAAAGGGCCAAAGAATACATATATCAATTTATGTAATTTAAAATCAAAGTAAAACATAAGTATATCATATATATGTATTTTTTCCCCTTCAATATATAAATGCTTTTTTAAAAAAGAGACTTTATAGAGTCAGGTTGTATTCTAGGAATCAAATTGGGGAAAAGTTTTCCAGGAAAAGGAAAAGTGTCAGTAAATGCATAGATGTGAGAAAGGTCATAAAGGCAAAAATACATATGTGTCTACATATGTACACATATAAATAAATAAATAAGTTGCAGATTATAGCAGACTGGCAGTTTGGCTTCAGACAATAAAAGGAAAGATTCTAGTGTTATACTCATGGATTTGGAAATATCCTGTAGGAGGGAGTTGGCAAACTCTCTCTGGAAAGGGCCAGGTAGTGGGTGTTCTAGGCTTTGCGAACCATGTGGCTGCTGTCGCAAGTCTTCTGCTTTGCCATTGGAGAGCAGAGCGGCAATAGATAACACATGAACAAATCAGTGTGGCTGTGTTCCAAAACAACTGTATTTACAAAAGCAGGTAGGCAAGATTTGGCCTGCAGACTGTAACTTGCTGACCTCCACTCTAGGGAATAGGAAGCCCATTGGTGATTTCGAATAAAGAGAAGTAATTAAGCTAAAGGATGAAGTAGGGCAGTAGAAGAGATAAAGAAGAACAGATAAGTTTTAGCAAACTTCTGAAACAGACTGTTGGGGTTCATAGAAACCTCAAGGTAGAAGATGGGAGGTGACCTTTCATATGCTGGAGCCTAGATGAAGCCGTGGAGGGCGAAAGGGGATTCAAGATGTAGCAAGTGTTGGTGTGCTGGAATGATAGATGCATTGTGGGTAACCCACGTTAGCTAAAGGTGCATCTGAGGTCCTTCATTAAAATAGTTAAAATGATGCACTTAAGAATATTAAGTGTGAAAACTATTTGATGATTTAATTGACTACAAGTTCAGTTGCAAGTTACCTGTTTAGTAAAACATTCTGTTGAAGAAAAAAGAGCACTGAAATGTTTCAGAAGAACTTGTGAAATTATAAAAGCTAAAATGATTGTGATTCTACTTGATACTCTCAAGAACTATAAAATGTAAGACAAAGTTTTCTATTTATAGAAAAAGACTCTTAGGGGTTTCAGGGATTTTTCTTTTTAGAATAAGAGTCTTAGAAATTTCTTCTCTTTTCTTTTCTCTCTCTCCCTTCCTTTCTTCCTTTCTTCCTTCCTTCCTTCCTCCCTCCCTCCCTCCCTCCCTCCCTCCCTTCCTCCCTTCCTTCCTTCCTTCCTTCTTTCTTTCTTCCTTCCTTTCTTTTTCTTTCTTTTTTCTTTTTCTTTTTCTTTTTTTTTTTGAGACAAGGTCTCACTCTACAGCTCAGACTGAGGGATTTCTTTTTTTTTTTAAAGCGCATCCAGTTAGATTAAGCACTCATTTTCAAAAATTTCCAATATTTCAATCCCTAGCAATTCTTGCATCAGAGTCTATTATTTGAATGTTAGTGTTACTGTCTGAGGAATTAGAGAAGATGGATGTCTTGCATCACCCTTTCTAAAAGACCAGGCAACCACCAACCACGGGGAAGAGCAGCATGGTGGCATCCCTGAGGCCACTGTGCATTCCAGTGTTAGACTCCATTTTCCTTTCTGATGTGCTTTGGAAGCTTTGTGTCTATAAATGCAAAAGAGTAAAGGGTCTGTGCATATATGTGCGTGTACTTGTGTGTTACTTATATGTACATGCTATATGTACACATTTATACAGTGTGGATATAAGTTGATGTGATATGTAGAAGAGCAAATTTAACATAGATAACTGTGTGCAAAAGAGCAAACATTTTTTGATTGAGTGAATTTTTTAAAAATTTTGCATGTTTACTGTACTTGTATTCAGAATTAGGGGATTTGTCTTCCATGTGATTGAAAACATATATTTTACTAAGGTTTTATTGCTTCTTTTTAAGATAATTTTATTGTGGTAAAAAATTCACGTGACATGGGATTTAACTTTTTTTTTGTGTGTGTGAAAACATGAATTCCAAATTCTGCAAAATAGTAGAACCATGGAGTTTGGGAAATTAATGAGCGCTTATGCCCACCCCTTTTTCAGAGCTTCACCTCTCACCTATCTGACCATGGCCTCTCTTCCTATCCCGCCATTCATAGTAGGGCCTTTGTGTATTATTATTTTTGTGAATTTCATAAGAGAAACACCCATATATTGGCTTCTATGTACTTAGCTTCTAACCTAGGAAAAAGAAATGTGTAAATAGGGTGAATACTTGATTCTTCTTGGAGAACAGGTTTGTACAGAAAGCAAGAGGCTGGTAGCTCCAGGTAATGACTTCTACCCTCCTTCAGAACATTTTTGCCCTTTAAGTTGCAGTTTTTTTTTTCTGGTTAGAAGATTAAGAAGATTAATCCACTTTTTTTTTTCTGTACCATGGGGAAATGACTTCAATATTATTATTCCTTCCCCCCACACACATTTTATTGATATGTATATGTGCAAAATTTAAGGTTTACAATGGAGTTGAGCATTTTTTCCACATAAGTACCTTGTCAAGTTGACAAGGGCTTTCCCACTCTCCTTTTGTCCCTCTTCCTACCATCTCCTCCCCACTCCCCTCTTTCACTTTGTCTTTCGTCTTAAGTTCCATAGGAGTTGTGATCTGGGTGTCTCATATCAGAGAGACCATTCCATGTTTCACCTTCTGCTTCTGACTCACTTCACTAAGCATGATGTCCTCTGGTTTCTTTTTAAAAGGTATACATAAAATATAACTTGATAAGTTATTTTTTCAAAGGATAGAAAATAAAATGTTCTCTGTATTATTGGATTTAATATATACTGCCAAACTATAGGATTTTTATGTAAAGATAGAGTTATTATTTTATGCTTCTGTAGTCTATCTTTGCAGTTTAATTTGTTTTTCAGATTTTTAAACAGTTTTGAGAAGTGTGTTGTTTTTGCTATATGTTGAGTAATGCTGATTACTTAATGGGCTTCTTCTGGAAAGACAGAGAACTCATCACCTTATTTAAACACACAAACAATTGGATGTTCACATACTCCTTTTATTGTCAACTTGTCTAAACAAGTTTTATTCATTTGTCCTCAAGGGACTTATTTTGCTTCATAATTTTTCATAAATTCCCTAAGCTCTAAAATTTGATCATGCAAAGTATACATGTAACACAAGTAGAACTGAGGCATCAAAATGACTTGGTGACATTTTTATTTTATGATAACAATCCTGATTACTAGCATTGAACTACTACCGTTAACTTGGCTCTTGTCAAAGAAGTCATCACCATCTTGATATTTTCCTCAATGCAGTGCCTTTTTCTAACTAGGCATTGTGTCTTCTCATTCGCTCAATATTGTATGTGGCTATGGAAGTAATCATCCTTTAGAACTATATATTTGAAACCAAGTTTTGCATAATCTATATATTTCTCATTTTTGACACTGTCATCTATCAATATTTTCTGTCTGATCTGTGGCTTGGTTGTACTTAGTTACCAATTGAAACAAATGTATGAAAAAAAAAACCACATTCATTTTGGAAAAAAAAATCACTCAAAATAGATTTACCCTTGGAAATATGAAGCAACATCACAAAATCTGTGCAAATGTTTAGTGCAAGGTCTTCAAGTGAAATGAAGCACCCAGAATGATCCAGTTTCTCTCTCCCCTCTTGCCCATCACTCTTGGACTGTTTTACATTCTCTGCCTGGCATTCCTTCATCAACAGAGATGAATCATTTTAAGGACAAACTCAATAAAATGGAGATGTTCCATTGGCTTTTCATTCACTTTGTACTAAATTGCATAAGGTAACTGATGCTCCTGGCTTATTTGCATTATTTCAAATAAAAAAGAGACAAAACCCCAACAGGTGGTTTGTATTGAACAGATAAACTAAGTGTTGTTGTTATAGACTAGGGCATTCTGGTTCCATTACATATTACTTGGGTAGAACAAAGTAAGACAGCTCATGCTGAGAAAACTGAAATGTGGCAAATAAAAGAGTTAAAAGACACACAATACACTTAGTATTGTCTCAGGCGTGGGTCTCTGAATATTGGGAGGAACAATCCACTTTGAATAAATAAAAGCATGAGCTTATCTGCTGTTTGCTTTCAGTTTTGAAAGTCACTTTTATAAATGGAGCATGCTAATGATTGCATCTTTTTGATTAATTTTATAAAGTCACTTATTTCTCCTCTGTTAAATGCATTAAAAAGGTGAGAGGCAATTATTTTTATCGTGGGACTTCTTTCTTCTTAAATATCAGATTTTGTTAAGTGGCAATATTTATTATTATGCAGATGTAACCCTCAAGATTGGTTACTCATTTGTTTAGACTCTTTTCTCAGAAAACCTCCTACATGTATCTCCTCTCATAATTTAACAATGAACTGAAAATATTTAGATCGTATTTGGTAGTTTTAGGTTTGAGTTTAAGCTTATACTTTTCACTTGATGTGGTCATATTTTGACAAGCATTTCCTAGTATTCCCAAATAAATTTTCAAAATATGCAAATATAAGCAATGTTTTCATTTTACATTAAGGTGTATGCACTCTATAGAAAGTCACTACTTTATGAAATGGAATCATTATTTTTCCATTTAACTGATACATAAGAATAGCATTTTAAGAGTGATGATTTTTGACAGTGCTATATTTCCCTGTATTGTAGCTGTGTAAGACTTGCACATGAAGAGTGTTTCACGTTAAATTCTACACCTGATCGCATACTTGTTGGAAGGCTTCCAGAGTGTGGTCTGGAAGGGGCTGTTACCTCCAACTTGTGCCACTGAAATTAAGATCTACTCCCCAGAGAGGACAAGTGAATTAACACAGTATGCTTTGTGCACAGTGAAAACAAACTAATCTGAGTTACTATTTTGCTTAGAACTGTGAAAAGTTCAAGAGTGTGTAGCTCCAACAGCTTTAGAGAAGTCTCCTATGCTCTTAAAAATAAAATTAATGATTTACTTAGGTCATTTTATTTTAAGTTTCTTAAAGTGCTGATTCTCTGAAAACCAGAATGTTAAGCTAACTGCATTCCAAAACAGCTTTCTCTTGTCTTCTTCCTAGTTTTCTTTTGTTGCACATAGAAAATAGGTTGCTTGTTGACAGAAAAAAAATCAACAAGCACGTAGCTCACCTCTTTGTATATGTCAAACCCGTTTTAATGTAGAGACATCATCAATGCCATATCATTAGCAAATAAATACTAATCACTGAGACATGAAGAAGTATCCAAAGACTAGCAGGTTTTAGTAATGAAGACAGGAAAAATAATAGAAATGTGCACCAGGGCTGTTGGTGTATCTTGTAGGGAATATCTAGGAAATTAGATTAATCAAGGAGCAGACATTTGGAAGAAAGTTTGTGTGAATGCCTGACAGTTTGCTCTTTCCCTCATTTCAAATGTTGGCAGGGTAGCAGGCAGCTCCAAGGGAAATGTGCTCCTTTCATACTTGAGTAATTGATGAATTGTATGCAATATGCAAATGAGAATCCATAAATCTTATGAATGACAGCTTAATTTATGTGAGCCTTAATGAATGCAGGATTAGATTTTAATTAAATATCCTCAAAGGCACCCTGAGTAGTAGATTTTTTTAGGCCTTGTTTTTTGAAGACTTGTTTCTCAAGCAGTGCATTTTTACAAAAGCAGAAAATCAGGCAAGGAACTTAGCCTATGTTTTTGTAATAAGCAGTATTTTCTTTTGCTTGGAAAACAGCAGATCAAATGCTATGTCCTTAACAAAATATGTGCAGATACCTTTATTTTCTCCACATTTTCTCCACATTTCATTAAATTTTATTCCTTTTAATCACTGCTGGTCTCCTACATCGTACGCTATTTTTAATCCGAAGCAAGATATTTAGAACTTACCAAAAATACACTAGCGCTGACAAATTGTTTAATAGAAAATTATATTAGATAAACATTTAAAACATTAAATCTTATTTGGGTGAAATAAGGCCTTCTTAGCCATTACATTTTTCTTTTTCAAAATTGCCTCTCTGGACAATACTTAATGAGATAAGAGATAAATAAGACTATTTAATACATGATATTTGATAAAGAAAATGCTATACTAAAACTAGCCTGAAGTGACGTGCTCATATGAGATACATACCTCTGAATTCACTTTAATATCATAAACTTGAATATAATTTTCTTTTATTTTTATATTAGGTGATAACTTTTTACTTTTCTGCTAGACACCAACTTTTTGAATTCATATTTGCTTTTTGATTGAAATGATTGTTGGATCTATATCTTCAAGTCTTAGCATTTATTTTTCCTATTTAAAATCTTTACTTGTGAAATAACACTAATGTTACATTTTCCCCCATTTTATTGATATATATAAGAGCAAAATTTAAGGTTTACAGCGAGGTTTAGCATTTTGTGCACCTACGTATCTTGTCAAGGTGACAAGGACTTTCCCACTCTCCTTTTGTCCTTACCCCTATATATTTTAAAACTCATCAATCATTTCAAAAATCAGTTTAAAATTCAGGTTCAAATTGGTTTTAAACAGAAGTAAAATTAATTTTTTGGGGGGGGTCAAGGTTTTGCTCTGTAGTTCAGGCTGTACCTGAGCTCACTTTGTAATTCAGGGTGGCTTCAAAGTCATGGCAGTTCTCCTACCTCAGCCTCCCAGGTGCAGGGGATGACAGGCGTGCACCACCGAGGCCAGCTAATCTTTATATTCTGCTTGGGAATCTAACCCAGTGCCATGATCATTATGGGCAACCACTTTAACCACCAAGCTATGCCCTCAGCCTCAATGTATCTTTTCTGAGTTTTCTGATAGTGATGCTACAATTGCTTGTGTAAATGTGAGTGGAGAAAAAACACACATTTTTCTTTTAAGGGAAACAGATTTACATAGTTTAAAAATGTAGTCTACTCTCTTAAACTTTACCTAGGCGTATAGGTATGTAATGGATTGAAAATAAAGATATATGGCACGCCATTTAGTCTTGGTTCCAGACTAGGAGTATCTGTGAAGATAGTGACTGCATAGGGATGAGTTTAGTAAATGACTGTGCATTCGTCTATGATTCGGGGTCCATAATTTTCAACAGATTGTACAAGGGAATTCGTTAATTCCTTATTCAAAAAGATAAATGATTATAATGCCACAGACAATAGCAAATGATAATTGCATGAACAGAATTGTACCTATGTGAAACCAGAAAAAAATATGCAATCTATTGCTCTCATGAAACAATTTTCTAAAACATGCTCATATGTAAGCGCACTTTAGCACACTTTTCTTAAATCTATTAATATTTTTTCACATTTTTATTTACAGGGCATTATCCAAGCAAACTCCTTTACATATTTTTTTTTTCAATGATGGCGTCTCAAGTATTGTAATGCATTTAGGAACTCATTTTTTATCTGTTATATTATCAATGTATTCATGTGACTGACAGGCTACCTATGTATAATTTAGAATGACAATATAGTTAAAGAAAGCACACATTCAAAAATAATTTTAAAAGTGTGTTTGCTTCAAAGTTTGTATTTTATATGATATAATCAACTATGATCGGATTACTACCTTTCCTGAGTTTAAAGGTATAAATATTTTATCTTAATATGATTTAAAATAAGATACATAGTGGATTAAAAGATAGGAAAAATAAATACTTAAATAATATTTCCACAAGAAGTTTGTAGTAAAATTTTATATTAATATTTACTTCCTCTGCCCTTTGTTTCAGTTTTTAAATTTTCTTTTACTTTCAGCTGAACTTTATCTGGACCTTAGTTGTCTTTAAAGGCTACATTGCTCAAATAGTTAAAGCCCTGGCAATGAAGATGCCTTTTGACAAACTTTCTTTTTATCTTTTTATTTTTAAGATAACACTTTCATCTTGTTTTGATGATACTTATTTTTATAGAAAAAATTTACTAATTTTATTTCCATGATTGTTATTTGAGAAGTATTTGTTTTAAATATTTTGTTACAGGTTTAACGTGCTAAAAGATTACGTGAGAATTCACACATAACCTAGATTGATTGCTGACAGTAATATTCCTCTCTTGGACACATTATGCTTGCTGTTCACAGTGTCACAATTGGTGCTATTTTTCTGATTAAAAGTTATAGTTGGATGTTATTTGTAATCCTTCTAACATTGGGATTCATCCACACTAAAAATTTCTAAGATGAGCACTTTTAGATTGCCAAATATGGGAAAGTTTTATTTCCTTAATATGTCTTTCTTGGAGCTGATTTGAACATTCTTTTAGAAATGAAAATAGGCATAATTCATAAAGAATCGTCACTGTCTCTTTATAGTTTTTCTGTTCCATACTCCAAATGTAACATAGTTTTAGTTTGTCATTGTGATCGAGAAAAATTTTTATTTTTCAATATAAGAAAGTACATTTTGGCATCAAAATAATTTGTCTACATTGTTGCATATGAAAACAAAAATAGAAGAGGGAATTTTTGGTATTTCTGCTTTATTTCACAGATATTTTAAGTTTGCTTGAGTAACAGGTTATAGAGTTTGTTTGTATAAATTTTGATGATCTTCATTTTTATGTTGCTCAATTAGAGAAATGTCAGATTTAAATTAGTATACAATGGATACATTATTTTTAATCATTGTAAATGCATGGACTGAGTTGTTAGCAAATTATGTCCAATAATGCAAAAAAACCTCACCTAGCTAGAAATCAACAGGTGGAATTTAACAAGTTTTGAAAATGGTTTCCAATTCATTTTTGAAAGTGAGCTGAAAAGAATAGAAGCAAACAGAAATGCCTTAAAAGTTTTGATGATAGAGGTCTGTTCATATTTGCTTTCTTTATTTTGAAAAATTTAAAAGTTTAATGCAGGTGTCAATAGATTCTTTGATTTCAGTGAATAACAACAATTTTTTTTTAAGTGAAAGGATTTTCACACTGGCCTGAGAATGGTTGTTACTCATCCATATTTTTAATGAAAAGTGAAAACAAAAAGGCAGAATAATAACCTGTTATTACTGATTTTAGGTTAGAAGATAAATTTTAATCAAAACACTTTACAGGAAACAGACTTTTTCTTTGTTATTGTGTCAGATATAAGTCAGTATCAAAAGAGGTTTTTCAACATAACTCTTCAAGTACCTATTCATTTATGCCACTGAAGTTGTAAATTGTCTTTAATCAATAACAAATATTTTCCGTGTCATGATCAATGAGATCATTTTGGTATCGTATGTTTTATTTGTGGTAAACTAACATATTGCTGTTTTTTGAGTCTCAGTTCTGCAACCTGTGAGCAAAACATAAGTGAACCTTGGGATTTCTACTCTGTCTTCCTTCCTTTTCATAGAAGTGCTTCAGTGGTTTTGGGTCAGGTCTGTCCTGAGTGTCCAAGTAGTGGTGTTATTCTTATGGTAAACCTGTTCCGAGACAGTGAGGGAAGGGATGCTCAGAGCTCTTCTCATTTTATCAGGGTAGATCGACAGATTCATTCTATATATTTCATGGGAAATAAAACAGGAATAGCAAATTTAATCTCTGTAAGTATGAATACAAACTCCAAGTCCTGAAAGTTTGAGGTCATACTAAAAAGTCAAAGTTGAACCTAGTAAATCTTGGCTAAAATTCCAAAATGCATCATCAGTTTGTAAAACTGAATGTCTGACATTTCATTCTTTATCAGCACATTTAGAGTTATTGCCTCTGGAGAGATGAGGAAGTAAATAAAAAATGATATATAGCTAGATTTGAGTCATTTTGAAAGTGTAAAATTTTCTACACTGATATGTTACTCTCTTGTGATATTTTCAAGTATTATTGTCTTGAAATGTCCAACTTCTGATTTCCAGGTTTTATCAAGAAAGGTAACAAGTAAAGGATTTAATGTGTGTTTGTGTGTGTGTGTGTGTATGTGCAAGATCACTTAACCATGAATGGTTGCAACTGGAAAGCCGTAAGCAGAAGGGACTTGCTGTATTTCCTTTCATAGTCTTTAAAAGAGAGGGTTGTTTTATCATTTTTTTTAGAAATGGAAACAAATCCTTTCTTCTATTCACAGACATGGAATCTCAAAGAAAATTTGTATCACTAACAAGCTGAACAAACTTCAAAGAAAAGACACTTAGTATAATGTGGAGAAAAAGGCAAAACTTACTGTTTTTCTTAAAACCACCCAACATGTCACTAAGCGAAACCCAAAGAAAGATGGCCTGTTCATTTCCAGCCTGATTACCTGTTTACAACATGAACTCTCACTTATATCCAGTGGCATATGCTAGTTGTGTATTCTTAAAGGATATTCTTTTGTTAAAAAAATAATTATTCAAAGTAATCCTACATTGAAGAAAAATTACAGGCATAAAATTGTGACTGCTTAAGAGCATAATTTATGATTTTACACATAAAATAAATATCACTATAATAGATTTACTGAAATGATTATTAAAATACTCTGATATATATTCACAAATTTTAAGTGTCTATAGTATACCAGTCAATAAATAAATAAAATATTCTAACATGTTGTTAAGAAATTATATCTAAAACCATATAATTTTTAGAAGATGTAGTGTTTATTTAGAAAAAAAGTCAGAGTATTGAAAGCTCCCATAATGTGGGAGGGAGTCTGAAATAGGTTGCCCCTAAAAAATCTTACTTTTAATAATAAATATAATAGTTTATTTATAAATGAAGCTTCGGGGAAGAAAATGTGGTTGGTATATCTGAATTGATTTATGATAGCACACTAAATAACAATCCATGTTAAATAATTTATTGCTACAAATTTAGGGAAACAAAATTGGAAAAAGACTGGTTTTGGTTTGTTTTTAAATGACTATTGTGATTATTTGAGTAAATTTAAAGTAGTGGCTGAAAATGAAAAAAAAATAGAATGAGTCTTAATATTGCTATCAGAAACTTACAAAACTTGGTTTCTTTTCATGAACGCAGAACCAGATCATTACAGAACTTTGAATAACCCTAGGTACTAAATGAGAAAAAGTGGCTTTTAGGTGTTGGGTCCTTTAATTCGGAGTCCTTAGAAGAGGAAATGATGTTGGTCTCCTACCTCCCCTAGTGATAATTATGATTGTATTGTTGGATCACATTTCTTGACTCTTGTGTAATTTAGCTCTGTCAGCATTAATCTCTTGGCTGTTCACATCAGTGGAACTAAATGTCTGCTTAATATTATGGAGGTTAGGTGGCTGTCATCCTAGTTGGGGAAAAACAATGAAAAAATTTACTGTAATATTAGGTAAATGTGTTAAAAGAGCCCTCAGCCTATTGTCTGAACATTTATACTTCTGAGAAATCATGCTTTCAAATAGTTTTGTTCTTTTCAGACAGTAGATGGATATTGGATTTATTTCTTAAATGTTCATATATTACTTTTCTCTATTTATTCCAACTAGTATTTTAATACTATTACTGCTGGCACTATAATGTTTATAACAGGAAATACCTGTGAACCATCAAATAAAAAAGAATTGCTTTTTATGTTATGGATTTACATTTTCCTTTCACTGCATGATAAATTAGATTTGTCAAAGTTTAGAACATTC
The DNA here is from genome assembly GCA_004027205.1 of Ctenodactylus gundi. Lineage (NCBI taxonomy): Eukaryota > Metazoa > Chordata > Mammalia > Rodentia > Ctenodactylidae > Ctenodactylus > Ctenodactylus gundi. The sequence continues at coordinate 935,052 of PVKB01000014.1, forward strand.
TGACAGGTGTGAGGGATAACTGTTGGAAATAAACTAACTACAAGAAGAGAACGAACCTTTCAATAAAGACATCATAGTACTGATAAGTAAAGTTCAGAGTACAGAATTGTCTGCTATTATGAATCATTTTGTTACATTTAGATTGATCTTGATCATTATTATGGATAACAATGCACTGACAAAGAAAGATTTATAAAATACACCTTTGTGTGCAATATGATCTTTATATCAAGTACTAGTTAGCAGGCAAAAGATTCATATTTCATTAAATGCTGGTGGTATTGTCTTTCATAATCTGAAAACTTAAACTCTGTGGAGTTTTGGAATTCTAAATGAATGAATTCTATTTGTATTGCATTTTATTTTGTTAGTCAAACACAGTTGTTAGATGTATTTATGAGCTGAGACTTGAACTAGACCTTGTGGCTGAAAAATAAGCTAGCAAGGTATGTGTATTGCTGAGAGAGAAGGAAGAACACATCTGGAAAATGTAAAAGTGTACTGCACCAAGGAAGCAGTTTGCCACTTAGTAGAAAAGTACTCAAATGTTACAACAGATAGGTCAGTAGGAACTCAAAAATCTTACCCTACCAGCCTCCTAGAGTCTACAGATTTCTTATTTTTTTCTTCATGTACTGAGACCCAACTGTATCGATCTTATTTTGGTTTCCTGATCAGCAAATTATCTTTATATATTGGCCCCTTCTAACTCACTGGTCTATTCACTGAAACATCTTCCTCTAACTTTCCCATAATTCTTGACTGAATATCTCATTTTTCTCAGAGAAAATTTCTCTATCTTGCTTGGCTGAAGGCAGCATTTAATAGTTTATTAATCTAGCTATAGTTTTGTCTTTGTCCACTTAAATTCACCCCCAATAAAAACGACTTCTCAGTAAATAGAGTTGAACAAGCAAATTAAGTTGTAAGTTCAGAATTAAGGGTGGACATCTTCCATGCAATTAATGGAACTCTCAGTCAGGTGAATTTTACGATTGATGTTTTTCAGGAAGAAAGATAATAATCTTTCTTATTCAAAAAATATAAGTAATGGCATACTGCCATGAAAGCATGGCGACCATGGGCACAGTACTGGCAGGCAGCAAGTTGCTTTCCTATCCGGAACATAAACAATGCATTAAACCTCAGGACAACTGAGAATTCTTATTTTGCCTGCTTTGTGCATAAAGTTGCAACGTGGACTGGAAAGCAGATGGACTGATGAGTTTTCAGGCTGTTAATTTTTTTGAAGAGGCTGAAAGGTGCTAAGAAGAGAGTTGGAGATGCTGCAGTCAGATGTGGGATCTGTGGTGTTTCTTGAACATCAAATCCTGTGATGAAATGAACCATTCTAATACTGGGTCAAAGGCAACCTTTCAAAGGTGGCCTACAAAGGCTTCATTTATTTTGTTCTTAAGAAAGAGCACCAGAGATTACATTCACACAGATGAAGGAGCCTCTTTTAAGTGCAAATACTCATAATATAAGCATTTAACCTTAATTATCAATTAAATTTTTTGCAGGGTTTAGTTGATTGTTGAAAGCAAAATGCTGAAAAGTGTAGATGGGTGAGGTAATGGGTTTAAATGTCAAAGACAGAGTAGAAATGCAAAGAAGCATGCTCTACGAATAATGGAGACACGAGGACTGTCAATTATATGATTTCTAAAGCTTGGTTTTGCCGCTACTCAAGTCTTCTCTCTTGATGATTTCCATTTTAAAATCAATGGGTGGATTGGCTAGTATTTATGAATGCTGCTAGATCCACCCGTTATTGAGGTAACCTTAGATATGAAAAAAAAAAAAGCATCTAACATTTGTCAAAATGAAAAAAAGAACAATATTTTGAATACAAAAACAAGTGGAGTTGGTGATGGAGGTTACAGTGAAGCCAATAATAGAATTTCAGAATAGAAGAATCAATATTAAGTTAAAACCCAAGGCAAATGTCAACAACTATTTTACATTTTATTCTGTCTCTCTGATAAATTGAGTGTTTTCTCACTTTTCTTTGACCACTAAAGGAATAGTGAAATTGCAGAAAGACGAATTTTTGTTTCTTAGAGGAAAACCTATATTTTGGTCAGTATCTTCTTCCCTATACTTCTGAGTTCAGATGTAAAAATAAATTCGATCTATTTTTATTTTACTACTGTTTATTGTATCTTCTACATTTTATGTTCTCTTCTAATTTCTTCTTAAAGGTTTTATTTTCAGTATGAGATTGTAATTTATTTCCTTTATTTGTTCTTGATTTTGAAAACTTTAGATCTGTGGTTGTACTTTTCTAGAATGCTAGGCAATCAAAGATCTTTTCTTATTATATTTAAATATGTTACTCGTGAGTTTAGATCAAAGTGGCAATTCTCAGATGTAGATGAAACATTAGTGGGATATAGCAAAACACAAGCTATCACTGAATTCCTTCTTAAGTGACATGCTAGGAAAAAAAAACCTCTTTTTTCCTTTTAACTTTATATATATCATCCTCTGAGAGTTATAAAATGGACAGGTTAATCTAAATTTTGAGAAAAGAAAAGAATGTATTGGTAAAGCATAAAAATGTAGATGAAGAGCAAATGTAAGAGATGGAGTTATGTGTGAGGATGGGCTAATCCATATGGAAAAATTTGTAATTCTCATTATTTTCTTTTCTCTTGGAAACTGAATACCAGGCATAGATGCATAGAATGAATGTGTATCTGTTTATGTAGTGAAGTGTGTGTGTGTGTGAGTGTGTGTGTGTGTGTGTGTGTGTGTGTGTGTGTGTGTGTGTGTGTGTGTGTGTGTGTGTGTGTGTGTGTGTGTGTGTGTGTGTGTGTGTGTGTGTGTGTGTGTGTGTTGGGAATACAGGTTCCTTGAAATAGCTGAGAGACTGTTTTCATTTCTGGTCACCACCTCAGCAAACTAATCAATGAGGCATGAACTGCTATCTGCAGTGAAAGAAATGAAAAATAAACCACAGATAATCCCTTAGTTAAAAGGTTATTCTGTGTGATAAAAGCTATTTTGTTAATTTATTTACTTACTGGTACAGTGAGATAAAGTGAAAGTACAATTAGGGAATTCTTATTGAAAGGATTTTAAAGGGCAATGATGACTTAATATTTTATAATATTTGATTGACAGTTAAGAGCGTTTCATGCTAAAATTTTTTGTGGCACATAACATCCCACATTATTTTCTACTAGTTAGTTTTTTTAAATTTTGTAGAAGAATATGTAATATATTTCATTTTCAGTAAAAATAAATATTTTTAGATAAAAATATGAACATTTTAAACATATATTGCATCATCTGTTAACTTATTTTGTTGTGACAATTTTTGAAAAAGCTACTTATTTGCTTTAAAATTTTCTACTAGTTACATATATACATATATATCAAAATTACTAGTTTGGCTTTTTTTGGTTATTTCCTACAGCAAAAATAGGATTATTTCATCAGGTGTTACCAGAACTGTCCAGTTGTGGGAGACAATAAATACAAGGAATGAGTTACTGTATTTAAAGGCTTTAGATGCTTTATACAAAAGTGATATATAAATTGCTACACTAACATGGTAAGCACTGTACTGTATTCTATTCTGGAAGTAGAAGACAGTAAGAAACATGTACCTGCAGAGATTAGAGACAAGGTGGATGCGAAATGATGTAGAGTTTTTCTGACTTGGACAATATTGAGGACAGGACATTCCGGGTTTTGAAGCCTTCAGATCTATGGTTGTGCTTTTCTCGAATGCTAGTTAGCCAAAGGTCAAGACAGGTAATTAACATCTGTAAAGCATGGATGTGTGAAAGCAGTCAGGTACCAATTGCACAACGAGGGTGGACATGGTAGGAGAAATTGTACCTGCAGGGAATTGAGGTGTTGGGTTTTCAGGGCCTTTTGCATTGTGATAAAAAAAATTAATGAACTTGTAGAAGGTTTTCAGAAAGCTATGAAGGTGTCACGATGTTCATGCTCTGTAGCTCATCTGTGTCACTAATAAACAATCTTTCAGAAAAAAGAAAAGAAAAGTAGGAACAATATAGATGAAGAAGTGAATGAATTGGGAAACATGACAGACAGAATGAATAGGATTTAGTGACCATTAAGTTAAACTGTAGAAAGAATATGAATGAGTAAGGAGGATTCAGGATGAGTTGTAGGTTTCTGAATTTGGATAATGGTTTATTGTAAGTGTGTGATGCAGCAGGTAGTAAAATGCTGGTTTGACTTGGACCATAAGTTTCCATTAGGCATCTTAAAGTACAGTTTTCCATTTACATCTAAGGCAAGTTTGATTGAGACCTCAAATGAAAAAGAAAATAAATTGCATGTTTTCTGAAGTTTGTTTTAGTTATCTTAAGTTTGGAGGGCACAAACTTTTAGTATAAAAAGTAGAGTTTGTTAACTTTTGAGGAAAAATACTGAAATGAAATTATTCATAGATGTCATAGATTTTCCAATTAGATCGAGAGTTGCATTTTTGCTTATGTAGCCTCCCCTAACCTCTTCTTACTGAAAATATCCTTTTATGTAGTCTGTTTTCTCCAATAGATAGCTATTAATATTGGCAATTTTGAGACCCATGAGCAGGTATTGAAATGGTCTGGCAATATCTCTTCTCAGAGAATCCAAACACAGCAGGAGGAAGGACAGTGGCCCCAAGTAAATGGGGAGAGGACAATGACACAAAAAGGAAACTACTCTTAGGTGGGAAGAATATATCCCAGAATCTTTGATAATCTCCATTTACCCCTTTTATCCCATGACTGTTATCTTTCTACTTTGCTCTCAGTGTTTGTATCCTCTTGTTAACCCCTTGTACTATCAGTTTATTTGACTTTTTATTACAGATTTTATAGTTCTGTCAGCTGTGGCAGCCTTGAAGGGTCAGGGAAGGAAGGACGTAGGTTCCGAAAGGGTAAGCATACGTAGTAGCAAATGGCAGCTTCTGTCTTTTGATCCATGGCAAAGTGACCTTGGTCTCCATTATTCAGAGGGACTATGGCGTAATGGAACGAACATTGGCTTTGAAGTCAGAGATGGAAGGGTCTAACCCACATCTGAAGTCTATGAGTCATGCTGTGGGCCAGTCGGCTCTAATTAGTCACCTGAGGAACAGAAATCATAGTATCTGCCCTGAAGGATTGGTGGTATTTAAATGAGATAGATATTTTGCTTGATAGAAACAGGTGTTTAAATGTGTCCGTTTTCCTTTTCCCCTCTATAAAGTCACAAACCTTACCTCTTTGTGTTCTCACGCGGGGATGAAGGACAGTCAGTGAGTCCGCTCTCAGACACCAGAAGTTAGGCCAGTGGTTCTGCTCATAGTTCCTGCGGCCATTTTCTTCTTCGTTATCTGTTCATTCCTTTTATTTTAAAGTACAAACTTTTTATAGTCTCCCTAATTACAAGGTATATATTTGTTCTAATTGTTACAGTAGATTTATTTAAAAATCAAGTTAACACTTAACTTGCATTTTGAGTGATATAATATTACCATTTGAAAATTCAGTTTAAGAAATACCATTCTTATATTTTCTAAAAAAGAATGTTTAATGATTTTAATAATTTTAAACCAATCTGTTTTCATTTGTACATAGTCTGGTCGTCTCCTAAATGTCATTGCACTGTGCTTTGTCACACACCTCTGTAAACATAATCCTACATGTCATCCGTGTACAAAAATGAATCTCAATTAGAATGCTGACTTACTAAACCTAAAGTATAAAATAAATGTTTGCGGGGGCTGGAGAAGTGGTGCAGTGGTTAAAGCACTTGACTAGCAAGCACAATGCCAAGAGTTCAATTCCCCCGCACCAGTTAAAGCCAAGCATGGTGATGCATGCCCAACACTGTAGAGCATGAGGCAGAAGGATTACTGTGTGTCCAAGGCTAGTCTGAGCTACACAGTGAGGTCAGGATCAGCTTTGGCTACAGGTTGAGACCCTGCTTCAGAAAAAAAAAACAAAAAAAAAAAAAAACAAAAGTGAAACACAATAAAATAAATGATAATCATAAACACATCATAGTTTTAAATTTTTTCTTTTTGTGTATTTATAAAAAAGTATGTTGTTTTAGGGACATTGTTAATATTGTAGCTCAGTTTTGGTTTTAGGGGAACTGTCTCTATTTTATTGTTAGTCAATATTTTCAACTCTTTTAAGTATAGTGGCAAATGCCGATTCCTTCCATTGGTATGATAGAGAAATGCTACCGTAACATAGATTTCACCCATATGACCAGACTGTACCACTGGTATTACTTAAACTGATTTTATGAATGTAAACTCTGAGGCAACGTACATGAAGTATATTTAGGAGGGTAAAAAATAACTGAGCATCTGCCTAACAAGTACAATCAACATTTTAAAATAAGAAATAAAAGTGAATATGTAAAAATAGGTAAAGATGTCAAGAAAATAGATATCAAAAATAGAAATTAAAGAAATAAAATAAAAAAATTGATGTCAAGTGATGATAGAATACTTTTTATTATTATGTCACCTTAACTATTTTTTAAAATATAGTAATTGAGCGATGAGAGTTGTAAAAAGGCTGACCCTAAAGGACTTCTATAATACTTATGTACAGATAGTAGAGATTGTATTTATGTCTATAATTGTTCCTGGAACTCTTAGGAAAATGATTATAGCGTTATCACTTTTAAAAACTAGACTTGATGTAGGAATGCTAATACATGTTTTAATTTGAAAAGTTGAAACGTTACTAGTACAGCCTATCTCATATTTATCATTTTATAATTTTAGGAATAATCTATATTTTCATTAGTATTTTGTTAATTATGTCCTCACAACTTAGTATTGTCTCTCGAGGGACATGAAAATACTTCTTTCATATTGCTACCTTTTTTAAGACAGGTTACCGTGGGAATTTAGTAAAATGACTTAATTAAATGTAAGATTACCTATACCTATAATGATTTAAGCATCTGTTCCTTAATAGTACATTGCTGAGCTTTCATTTCCTTATGATTTCATCTTATTTTATTTACTGGGATTACCCTTATCTACAAGTAAACTTTAGTACTGATGCAAAATGAGAACAATACTATATTTCTGTAGAGTATGATGAAGTTCATGTTTCATACATATTAAGATTATTGAATTAATCTCTGAAACAATAGAAAGACATTCTTTACTAGAAATAGCTCCTTTTGGCTTGGCTTTGTGACCAAATGACATTAGGGAACATATATGGTTGTTGTTGAACCTGATTGCTTTAGCAGCCTTTGGGTTGATGGTATCAGGTTCCAGCTTGCCCTGCTGGGTCAATGTGGACCCAGGCCTTTAAAGAGAAAAGTTCAGGGAAAGTTCACTTCTATTGTTTTACCATGGTTACAAAACAGAAAGGAGAAAAAAAAAAGGGAGAAGAAAAAAGAGAAATCTTGAGTTTGTGACCCTTTGCTGCCATTAGCCTTCTACTAGATTCTTTTTTGCTTTTGTCCTTTAACATTGCAACAGAGAAAAATAAAACTTGCAATAGACTATAAGCAAATAGAACCTAAAGTAGACTGTTATTCTTTTTAAGTAATTCTCAGACATAATGAGTGACATTGGAGTCTTTGCAACAAGCATTTTGATTAGTTTGATTTTGCTTAAAATATTTAAAAACTTTCCCCATTGCAATGAAAAGTTTTAAGAGTAATAAAGCTTGAAAGGTCTGTTTATTGTTATAGAAGGGTACATACTAAATTAATAAAAGTAATTTATCCTTGAATCAAAGGTTTTAATGAGGAGTAGATAAAATTAAAACTTCTTTTTTATTTATAAAAATTATAATAAGTTGTATTATTTAATGAGCCAGAATGATTTCATGTGGAGCATCTTCTGGTTCTTTTGAACATAGGTAAAAATTCAAATCAATTCAAAATATTGAAGTTTAAAATGCTTAGGTTTACGGATATTTTTCTTTATAAAATATTAGTTAAACCAAGTATTAAATGAGTATTAATTCATTCTGAGGAAGTTTACTTCACGTTTTGTTTTCTATGCTTACAAAGTCCTATGACTAAAGTCAGACAACTGAGACTCATTTATTTTAAAAATACTAACATTACTTCCGGTGTTGAACATTATCTGAACAACCCAGACAAAATTATAAAAAATGATATTTCTGTCCAAGTTTTAATCAAATCTTTAAAAAAATATGAATGTACATTCAAGGACAAATGATTTCAGTTAGAAATTTTAAGAAAGAAAAAGATTTTCTTAAAAATATTTACATAATGATACAGAGTCAAATGAATGAAAAGTTTTATATTAGATGTTGCAGGTCATTTTAGAGTTGCTATAATTGCACTGAAAGTCCTGCATTACTTTTTTCCTGTCATGCATGCAGATGGTCATTTCCAGAGTACTGTGAAAAGGGGATGCTACATAGAATCAAAAGAGTGGGACAAAGCTTTGCGCCTTTTTGGATGACACTATGCATGTTCCCTGCACTTTGTTTATTGATTCTTGGCTGTTTTGATTAACATAATTTATTTTCCTTAAAGTCACTTGTGTCAAGCATAACATTGAACTTTCTCAAGATCTAGATGGAGTGTTGTGCAGGAAAAGAAAGTGATTTATGAATATATTTTAATTAACTTTAAGCAACATAGAATATGTTTTAAAATTCTCTTTTAAATTATATCATATAACTTATATTATTAAAATTACCAGGGATCCGACATTTCCAAGATCACACTGAAGTTGTCTCTAAATCATTTATTCTTAGAATCTAAAAATTTTCCTGTTTTAAGTTTTGGTGTTATTCATAAATGACTATATTAATTTGTGCTCCACTTATTTTTGAAGTAGTTTCTTTAGCTGTTGGGGAATATTTAATTAATGGAATGTTTAACATTGCTGATGGGTTTTTTTGGAGTGAGAAAGACTATTCGAATAACTGAATCTGGCAGCCAGTAGCAAGTCACTTAAGAGTTACGAATTCAGAGGTCATCTAGTCCTTTACCTGCTTGCAGATAGGACTTGCCTCAACCATTGAAGATAAATGATGGTCTCTCGGATGTTAAAAATCCCGAGGAGAAGAGTCTGCAGAGACCTTCCCTGATAACCTATTGTAATGTTTAACTGCTCTAATGAGAGGGAGGACTACCTTTTCATATCTCTTCTACATCCCTCTTGTTGCAGTTTAAGAGTTGATACTTACTTTTAATGTTATTTTCCCTCTCTTTACTGCTGTGTATTCTGAATTTATTATTGGCCAGATTTTCCCAGTGCATGAAGAGTTAGACATAAATCTAATGCATTTCAAGGATACAGCTTGGCGTATGGTCTAGATATATATTGCTTAATTTCCATGGCCTTACAATCCTGTTTTTTCTGTACATAAAATCATAATTCCCCATCCATAAAAAGACATAATTATTTACTTTTATGTAGAAGAAGCAGCTAGGGCATTGTTTGATCTGTTAATGTGTCAAGCTATTAACTAGTTCTAATGTGAGTTGGATAAGAAATACTTAATTTTTTTCTGAAATTTGTCCAAAGAATCAAGTATAAGTCATTTAAAGAGAAATTCTTCAAAAACTACCAAGATTTAATAAGACTTCTAAATAAATCGCTTGTTGAAAATATTCCACTAAAGTCACTTATTGTATTTATCACATAAGAATCCTCTGTTTATATGTATCTCATGTTTTTTCACCTATATTATGTATTCCATTACTCAGGCACATTTTATGTATTTTGCTGATGATAAATATCAAATTTTTACATGCATAAGTTAAATTTGGCTATGAAAGAGTTGAAAATGTTTTAAAATATTTGTAGACCCCAAGTAGATGTATTGAAGTAGTATCATAAGCAACATCTTAAAGTCGCATTTACCCCTGATAAAATATAAACTATATTTTGGAGATTCTACCTTGCTTATGTCAATGACTGGCAAACAACATACATTGTGACAATCACTACACACTATTTATTTTTCCCACATGTATTAATTTGTAATTATTATGCTTATTGACTATATTACCCACAATATAAAATAACATTATTGATGTATTCTTTGATTTTTAAATGGTATTGATAAAATTATGTGAAAGTTAGCAGTTTGATTTGGAACATCAGAAAAATTCTATCTAAATATCTTATTAGTTACATTAATCATTTTAAGTAAGTGTAAACTGTGAAATTATGTCTCCAGATCAGTATGCGTAAAGCCAAGTTTGCATTAATCTTCTTGGAAGATCACTTCTCTAATAGGAGTCATTTCCTTAGTGTAAATAGTATATCCTTATTTCATGGAAACTAAGTTGAGAAGTTCAAAGTTTAGTCAGATACTTTAATTCAATTATGTCATGCTCATTTTAATGTTACTAGTCTCTACTATATAGTTTGTTAATTGATTTTTGGAAGTACAGATATACGTACAGAAATGAAATATACAGAAGAGATAGTCTGTATCATTTGTGTCGAATGGATTTTTAATTAGAATTCAATTTTTACTGTTTAAAATTTTTGGCTTTAGTGATAAAATTTTTGTTGTTGTTGTTATTGTTGTTTTTGCTGTAACAAAACTTCAGTGTTTCACTTTACTTTTTAGGTGATTACTAACCATTTTTTTAAAAAAAGGGTTATGGGGAGGGAGTTGTATCTTAGGGGTTAGAAAGTTTGCCTAGCCAGCGCAAGAACCTGTGTTCGATTCCCAAGCATCACATAAACCAGGAGTCGGGACACTCACCTATAATCTCAACATCTGGATGCTGAGAGAGGAGCATCACCATGAGTTCAAAGCCAGCCCCGGCTATGTAGTGATTTTAGGGGCAGGCTGGACTACAGTGAGAGACCCTGTCTCTAAGTCAAACACCTGTTTGTGATGACATCTGTGCGTGATGACACACACCTGTAATCCCAGTACTTAGGCTGTGGCAGAAGGATCGCTGTGTGTCCAAGGGTAGCCTGGACTAGATAGCCTAGGCTACATAGTGAGTTCAGGACAAGCTTGGGCTACAGAGCGAGACCCTCAAAAAACAAACAAAAGAACCCCCCAAAACAAAACAAATCCCCGAGAGGTATTTGGATTATTTTCTAAATTCATTTTAGTTTCACATATCCTTGTATCTGTTAAACTTTCCATATGCTCTTTCAAAATGAAAAGACAGGTAGTGGGGATTTAGTTATAAAAAAAAATCTTGTCTCTTTGAATATTTCTCATCTCTTTATCGTACCTTTCATTGTTCTCTTGTGTCTTGTCTTCGTTTTTATCATCTATTTTCTGTGGTCTCAGGTGCGGAACCCAGGGCATTCCCACTGTGCTACATCCACTGCCAAGATTTTGGTTTTGGTTTTGGTTTTGATACAGGGTCTCAGTGTGCCCTACATTGCCCCAGTTGGGTTCGAATTTACAGTCCTCTCGCCTGCGACTCCCAGAGTATTGTGATTACAGGCCTGCACCCTTGGGCCCGCTTTGTCCTCATTTTAAAATCTAGGTTTCTGCAGTTATTTTGTAGCAAAAGCACTACATTTAAGAGCTTTTCTATATCCCTACATTTATACATATTTATATTTTATCTCATTTCGTGACTGAAAGTTACCCCTTACTGTGATAAGACATAATGTTCTAGCTGGACCTTTAATATACTTTTTTACTTTTTTCTACCTTAGAAAGCCTAATTATTGTGTCTACTCAAATTTTATTTCATGCCTTTGTTGTACGTATCTTGATGTGGAATCCCTCCTCTTTCTCTCCTTGAAATGTTTCAATTATTCTTCTGTGTTCCAAATTGAACCTCAAGTATTCTGAGAACCTTAGAGCTGCCCTCCCTGAAGGGTCCCTCTACCTGTGGCCATCATGTATACCAACCCAGGTTCACACGTACAACACACAAATGTGGATCTCTGTTATTTATTTATTTATTTATTTATTGGGGTACTGAGGATCAAGCCCAGGCTTTCACCTTGAGCTCATGAGCTCATTTTTATTTTTAATTTTGAGTCAGGGTCTCTCTGACTTGCTAAATTACTGAGGTTAGGCTTGGGGAGAATTTGGAGATTCTCTTTGCTTCTGTCTCCTAGAGTGCTGGGATTCTAGGCCTGCGACACTCTGCCTAGCCATTCTTATAAAAAAGACAAAAAAGTTTAAAAAATATTTCTGTCATGTTTCACACTAAGGCACAGTTTCCACACTGTCCCAGAACTTGGGAGTTTAACAAGGGTATAGAGCATGTCTTTTATCTGTCGGAAGGTCTTTAACCTAGTGATGCCATAGGAAGCTCCGTTACACATGTAACCGAATGGAATTGTGTTGACTTGTGATTGAATGTGAATATATTAGGTTAAGTGTCTGTGGAAGTAAAGCATTCACATTTGTGTTTCTGCAAGGCATTAGCATCATATAGTTTGAGCAAACCTTTTTGTGGATATTATTTCTATTACCATTATTATTATTTGTATGAAGACTTATATATACAGGGCAAAACTCTATCACTGAGCTATATCCCAAGACCTCACTCAGGTCTTTGAAGCAATTATTTATTTATTTTTTCCCATCATTTTGGAGACAGGATCTGACTGAGCAGCTAAGTTGCACAGACTGGGCATGAATTTGCAATCCTCCTGCCTCAGTCTCCCAGAGTGCTGGGTTTGCAGGCCTGCGTCACTTGGCGTGGCTTGAAACAATTTTAATAATCAAGGTGAATATTTACTTGTAAAGCAGGTTCATTTCACATGTGAGAATTTAGTTTGAAATAGAGTTTTGAGAAGTGTTATAGAACATACGTCTCAACTCGAATGCAAGAAAGACTGCACTTAATGCTATTCAATATTAGTAATTAAAATAAGAATTTGTGTTTTATTCAGAAAAAATAAAAGTATATAATAAAAAATTAAGCCAACAAAATTCTGCAAACATATTTTTGGCAGATGATGTCATGAAGAAAACATGGTAGCTCTGGTCAGTAAGGAAATCATTTTATCGTTGCATCAAACTGCCATGAAAAGATAGTGGAAATTATTCAAGTAATCACATTGTAAGCTTTTGCTAAATTGCAGATACTATAAAGGAAATAGCAAGCAGTTGAGAAGTTATGTCACAGTTTTGAGTATTTCAATCTAAATATTTAAAAACTATGCGTGTGTTAAGGAGCTATTAAAATGTATCTCAGTCGTCATACAATTATTTTATCTGGTAGATTTTAATCAACATTGAAATCTTAAATTTAAGTCGGGTTGAGACATATTTACTCTTAATTTTTTTTTTCCTTTCTGATTTCCTAATTTTGCACAATGTGGATCACAAAAGATCGCTTTGAATCTTTCGAGGACTGGAGGTGTCACCCAGTGATAGAGCACTTGCCTAGCAGGCTCCACCCAGATGCCAGTCCTCAGTACTGCACAAAACAAAACAAAATAAAACAAAACTCTGCAACCGTGTTGGCCCATGTTCTCAGTTCTCTAATGATTGCATTAGGACATATCTTATGAGTATTTCTGTCTGAGTTGAAGCGGAATGTTAAGGTTAGAGCATGTTTGTAATAAGAAGTCTGGGATTTCTCATTAGATTTATTGAGAGGAAAACTATACAAAATAAATGTATAATAATTTATGAAGGCTCAAAATATACAGATATAAACAAAGATGGGTACTTTTCTGGGAGGAGTATGGATTGCTATAGTGAGAAGGTTAAAATCCGGATTTAGAATCACACTTAAAAAAGTCACTGTGAAATGTGGAGTGACAGCTGGTTGCCAATGGGGAAGAATCCATGGCATAGGGAGAGATTTGACTTGAGACACTTTCCTAAGACAAGATTCAAGATACTCCCACAGACTTTGGCTCCTTAGCAGCAGAGGGGGCTCTCCGCAGGATTTTGCTATCTGTAGACTGGGATGTGACGTTGGCAGTTAGTGAATCGCTTATCTGCTGCTGCATTCATTTGTAGGCTCAGGCTGTGTGATTCAATGAAGAATTCAAATTCATGAAAACTTTTTTGAATAAATTCATTTTTAATGATGCTTATTGGTTTTTAAATGATGTTTAAACCACTGTCTTCCATATACTTCAGCAACCTGATCTATTCACTGTAAGAGGATCTCATTTGAAAGTAAGTTTCTTCAAATAAACTCCAGTACAAAGAAGTGTAGCCAATGGCGTTTTTTCCTCCCTTTGGTCCATGCTGGTCCTAATCTCACTATGTAGCCCAGGCTGGCACACAACAATCCCCCTTTCAAGTGCTGGGACTACAGGCATGCATCACAATGCTAGACTTTTGTGGTGTTGGGGATTGAACCCCGGGCCTTGGCAGTTTCTTCAAAGGCACTCTAATCTCTGAGCTCTGCCCCAGCCGTGCTAACGGCTTTCTATAGGACCAACATTCTCTTGTGTCTGATCTTGGTCTTATTTTCTACCCGGTGTCACTGTACAAATAAAGTTTAAAAATCTCAAAACAAAATATTATTGCTACAGGGATACCTAGTCCAAGACTTCAAACAAATCACATTGAGAATATCACGGAGTGTTTCTGAGCTATTTGATAGTTTGGGGTTTGTCTTGAGCTCTGTTCATCACTCAGTGTTATCTGTAGACACAGTGGATTGTTAATATGTGTATGCTAGGTTCACTATTACTACCAGGCAAGTATAAATGCAAACTAATAATCTTGCAATCAGAATTTGTCAAAGAAATTATTGCGTTTATATTAAAGAAGAGTGGTTGTTGTGAATATATTTTCATTTTTATTAAATTTTGCTTATTTCTGTCTTTACTTGAGATGAGATTAAATGTCATCATTAGAATAATAGGCAGAAAGAATTAGAATAGTAGGCAGAAAGTTAGCTCTTACATAGTATTTTGAACTCACTAAAGTGTTTTTACTTTGTTGTGAGTTTATTGTAGAGCCTGCCAAAACACTGGTTTTGGATCGTTTATCAGCAATGTACTGCAGTCTTAATATACTAGCTAGCGTTCAATAATGCATCTGACTAACAGGTAAACGTCACATGATTTGCACGATCCTTTCAAGTCCAACGTTCTCTTCTGTCCACCTTCCATAAAGGTGAATAAGCCGAGAAGAACAGACCTACCAAAAGTAGAATATGCGCTCAGCTCTACCAGAGCCCCAAGTGGGGAGGGCTGTGAGTTCCTATTTGTGGTATGTTAATTTACTTCTAGCATGTCATCTCTGCGATTGGACCCTGGTCTGCATGTCTTCATACATTACAACAAATGACTGTCAGACTTATGATGCACCATGCATGGGCAGATTTACCTGTGGTGTCAAACAGCAGCTCTCCTTTGCTCATGAGAAGCGTTTATTCCCAGCTCACATTACTTGAGGTCTGTGGGTCCCCAGTGACTCTGCTGGCCTCTTTAGTGACTCCTTAGTTCACATGGGCTCACGGAGGAGTACAGAAACTCGGGAAGGTTCGGAACCATCCAGGTGTGCGTCAGAGCCCTGCTCAGAGGTGGCACACATCATCTCTGTTCATGTCATTCGTCATGGCAAGTCTGATTACAAGTTCACAGTGAAAGAGAAGGAAAATCTTCTACAATGAAGATGCTTATTTGTTTCATATTATCAAGAGGAAGATAGTGAGGCCAGTGGGAGAATAGCTTATTGTCAGTAACTAGTAGCTTTTATTAGTCAACATCTAAGTATTAAATCCCAATCTTCCCTCAACTCTGTTCTGATATTATATGAAAAAGATGCTCTTATTTACACTTGAACCTTTGAAAAAATATTTTAAGAGGGCTGAAACTTTAACCAACTATTTTTCTAAAATGTAGATTGTGAGGGCAATAAATATATTAGAATATGGGTTGTTAAGGAGATATTTGAAAACCCAGTCGTATATATTCCTAATTAGTTCCCTAGTACTAGTGGCAAGGCTCTTTAATATGATTTTCATATAATCTCTTGAAATGTTATGGTCTAATAACTTTTTCTCTTGTGCAAAATTCTTGTGAATTGATTAAATTGACTGTAGAAGGGGTCTATTTTGTTCTGACTAATTTTAAAGAAGTAATTTATGGTTTAATCCTTTAAAATAAAATTACCTCCCCATTTGGCAGTATCATTTATGCTGCTGTCAGCACCACCTTTTCCTAAGATAATTATTATCATGTGTTTCAGAAAAGATGTTAGGGTGTATTTCGATGCTTTTATTTTTTTTTAATCAGCATCATTCCTGGTCTCAATAAATCTCTGTTATTGTACAAATTCAATGCTACCCTTTGCATGACAATATTTTCTGCTTCAATGTAGAGGAAAAATAAATTTGAAGTAATTGCTTTCAGAAGTTTATTGTTTTATAGGACTATTCTAAGTAAATAGGATGCAAAGTACTTGTTAATGTTTGCTTGCTGAGCTTATGGACGGTAGATGTTTATATAGGCCCCAAATTAGTTTCTTTCTTTCCTGTTTCATAGTACTTTAGCTAATCAAGAATATAATTCATTGGTGGCAAACTTCCGAAAATAATTTCGCAAAATATACTAATTTAAGCATACCACATAATTTTCATTTTAATTCGCTATCCTGAATATGAAGTTTATATTCCATATATATATATATATATTATGTATGAAAACAATACATAATTTAAAGTCCATTTAAAGTTGAGGACTTCTTTCACATTTTTCAAAATTCCTTAGATGTGCCCAATTTAAACTTATCATCACATGTTTGTGTCTTTGTTGATTTTTTTAAAAATAGAATGTTGTAAGAGAATAGATGGACACGAACGTGGGTTTGATGACTTCCTTCACATTCACGTTTAGAGGCATTATTTTGAAGTGTAGAGGGTCAGGCTCCATAGGGGACGATGCCCTCTCAGATCCTGCGCTCGGTCCTGAGCTCCATAATAAACTCCCCCAGATGCCCAAATAACAGCGATTTAAAAAAAAAAAAGAGAGAGAGAGAGAAGGAAAAGAAAGAGAATAGAAACACATGCACATGCACCAATGTGGACATACATACATGTTTTTATAATTTCGGCTTGACCGTAGGACAATGGAGGGAGGCTGTGGCGTGGCATCTCAGCTCTAGCTCTTCGCACAGAAAATTAACCTTTTCTGAGACTTTGTAGGAGTTCTGGCTCTCATGCCTAAAACCACTATGCAGTCAGACGTTAAAAAACTGAACAGATTTGGTCAATGATTTTATCCCTTGACGTTTACTGGGCACTTTCAATTATTTTTAAGTCATTTTATTTTTTCTTTTCTTTTTTTCCCATTTATTAACACACACACACACACACACACACACACACACACACACTACATAATGTAATATATAATATTTATATTGAACTTGAATATTTGGTGCACATATGTATCCTGGCAAAATTACAGGTCCTTTTTCTCTCCTAGTCTGACCCTCTCACTCCCACCTCCTCCCCACTAGTTCTCATTATTTCCCCACTTATTTCTATGAAGTCACTGTCATCTGGGTTTCTCCATTCAGTACTTCCTTAACCTTCTGTGTCATAGCGTGACGGTCTCAAGTTGCACCCAATGAGGAGCTTGAGGATGAATGAGCCCAGCTACATTCTCAGCCCTTTTAGCTGTTATTTATTTATTTATTTTTGAGACAGGGTTTCACTCATAGCCCAGGCTGATCCTGAACTCACTGTGTAGCCCTGGCTGGCAATCTTCCTGCCTCAGCCTCCCAAGTGCTGGAATTACAGGCATGTGCCACCATGTCCAGGTTATGTAATGCTGGGGGATAGAACACTGGGCCTTGTGCTTGCTAAGCAGGCAGTTTAACACCTCAGCTGTGTCCGTAGCTTTTTATGGTTTTAATTTTCAAACAGAGTTTCACTAAATTACCCAAACTGGTTTCAAGCTTGTGATTCTCCAGCCCCAGCCTTCCAGGTAGCTGAGATCACATCTGATCTTTACTTTCTTTTCTTTTTGCATTTATTTTTAACTGATGCATAGAAACATAAAAAATTATACATTAATAGGATACCATGATACATGTGTACATTGCATAGTGCTTAGATTATATTAAATAACTTTATCTCAAACATTTATCACTTCTTTGTGATTAAATATTTCATAATCTTTTCTTACTGTATCTTTTTGAAAATGAAGTATGATTGTTATCTCTAGTTATTATACTGGGAAAAGTAAAGCTAAATGTTAACAAAAATAAAATATAGCTGAACAACTGACAAATTCAAGTTATAAGTGAAGGCAAAAACACCTTTTTATGTAGAGTTAGCAATCCTGATGCCTACATTCATGTTTTATTCTCATTATTTTCCCTTAAGTTTTTGACATAATATTTTGAGGTGAAAATAGTTTTTTTAATTCTAACTCTTCTTGAGATACAGGAATTTTGAACACAGAACTAACCCTTGCAGTCTTACTTTCCAAACATACACAGAGAGGGGGGGAGAGAGAGAGGGAGCGAGAGAGAGATGCACAAACACACAGTTGTGTGTCCCATTTAGAAAGAAAACCTAATAAAATGAAAACATAATCTGTAAGTGAATCCACAGAGAAACATCATTGATGAACACACTAAATTTGACCATATGTATTAAAACACATGAAAGTATTAGAAGAAAGCATCTTGGAATATTTTTTATCCTTTTAATCTGATCTTCTGAACTACAAACTTTTAGTGTTCTATTTGAATTTTAGTCTAAGATACATCATCATTTATTAAACTCACTATGATTGTATAAAATTTTAAGATTTATTTTAGCATATGCTCTATTACTATTTCTGCTAGAAGAAATCATAGGTAGTCAATTTAGACATGTTGGTCTAATGAATGTATTTTAAATATATGTATATATATGTATTTTTGTATGTGTAAATCTGTAGTAGTGCAGTATTAAGATTTTATTTTTCTTAATGTAATGCACAAGAGATATTTGGTCTTTGATTTAATTTTTAATTCATTATTATTCATGTTATAAACTTAATGTTTATCAACTATTTACATATTTTTGCATTTTATTTATATTCATTTTTATATAATATTTGATTCTTTGCTTAGTATTGAGGGATAATACTCCTCTGTCTTTGACATGTACAGTTTTCTACTTTGTCACTTTTAAAAAATAATTTTAGTAATCATTTTATTAATAATTTTGGCATTAAAGTCATGCCTATTAATTCTTCTGTTAATCTAGGAATCATTTAATTTAACCATTTGTGATATTGGAAATTGGAAATATTTGGTCTACCTTTATAAATCCATAAGGTGAAAAGCTACCTTAACTTCTCAAAGAACTAAAGTATTAGTCAATATTCTATCACAAGAACAAATTACCCAAGGCAATTATCTTACAAATTTCAAAGGCTTCTTTTGGCCCAAAGTTCTGGAGATTCCTGTCTAAGATTCGATTCCCTATACTTTGGGGCCTCTGGTGAAACTTGCGCCTTTTGAAGAGAGTGCAGGACAGAGCAAGTTGCTCAGCTTGTGAACCAGGAAGCAGCTGGGTCTGAGAGGCTATTATCCCACATTCTCCTTCAGGAATATACTCTCAAGGACTGATGAACCTCCTACTAGGCCCCACCACCTAGCACTTCTGCTGCATCTGAAACGGCTTTACCCTGAGGACCAAGACATTCGCACAATGATTTGTGGGATTCTCTCACACAAATGGCAGCATCTAGTAAATAGATCTGATACAATATTCAATGACACAGCTTTCTGGTAGTGATATTAAATGCAACACTGTAGAGCTCTTGTGTACATCCATATGTGTACTGGAAAGAATCTGGAAATAAAAAGTGCTTAGCCCCACGTTGGTTCCTTTCTGATAATATAGATACATAAGTTGAATTATATGATTATAAATGAATACTTTATTTAAAAAGTGTGAATTAACTACTCAAGCACACATGTCTAAGTTTTTAGACCAAGTTCCAAGTGTACATATTTGGGTGCGGAATATCCTAATTTTTTATTTCCAGCTCCACAGTTTTGACATTAGCCTAAAATTTATGGGTTATTCACTTTACAACTACATCATTTTGAAGAGTGAGAGCAGACCCAGAGGATTCAGATAGAGGTAAGGATAATGCACAGAGGGCAGTCACTCAGCAACCAGCCGCTTTATCATCATTATCAAATCAGCACCGTAGAAAACACTCTGACATGTCATAGTCTCAGCCTTTCAGATACTTAAATATCTCCTAAGACGATGTGTATTCAGAAGGTCATAGATCACCATTGAGCACCCATTCCTGCCTTCCAACTCTTCATTCTTCTTATTTAATAGAGATTTATTGAGCTACTACTTTGTGCCAGACTTTGCTTTCACATGATGAAGAAATACCAGTAAGCAAAACGTTTTAAATTGCTGTCTTCACGGAATCTACAAGGACAAATAGTTATTCATAAATAAGTGAATACATAGTATTTATGAATAATGCTTAAGATAACGCAGTGGAGAGGAAGGGGGAGCCATCGCACCGCCCAGTGCCTCGTGGTGTGCTCTGTAGCAGGGCACACTAATGATGCTGGGAAGAGAGAATCCATCCGACAAGTCGTCACGTTTGAAGGTGAAGGGTAGAGATGCCTTCCTGAAGCATGTTCTAGGTTAAAATATACAGTTAGCCTACTTTTTTCAAAATAGTAAATATATTCAGAGCTGTACAGTAAAAAAATGTAGCCTTAGATACTACTTCCGATGTAATGAAATATTTCTGCTAAGCTTTTCATGATAACTCAGTGTGGCAACTCAGACCTAGTTGGATTTAGTTTTTCAACTTGAGCACACTCTTGCCTATGCGAAGCACTTATTTTCTCACCAGAAATCATTCCATTCAGTTGTAAAACAGACATATAGAGGGTGGCTTGTCCTGAACTTATTGTGACGACTAAGTGATTATGTGCATGCTGATGTGCTCATGTTTGCACAGTAAATTGAATTATTAGAGCTTATGATTTTTATTTCTATCCTGATAGTATAGCTCAAGTAAATTTCCTACTAACCTCTTGAAAACCCACTAAACTGTGAGAAATTAACTCACATGTCATCAGTTCCTGGTGTTATAACAAATTATACATTGTGGTATTATAAGGCCCTGCTCTAGCTCACTAAATATTTGTTCCATATTTTGTGATATGACCAGTTATTTTTTCTTTAAATTTATTTTTAGTTTAATCTACCAAACTCAAATGATTTGCTACCTTCATACTAAGAAGTTCTAAAGCATTTCGCAAAGTCAAACAAGATCATTACCTCAAATTACAGTTGGGAGATTAATATACATAAGTAACATGTCTAGTTGATAAAACAGACATCGATTTTTATGTGCCAGTGGAAGGTTGTGTTGAGGCTCTAACCCACCCTTCACCTGGGCACATCCCATGCTTTCTGCAACAGGGCCTTTGATTGTGACATTTAAAAATCATCACAGCTTTCTTATTTTATCTTCATTGGTAAAGTCATATATAATAAAATGGCTTTCCTTCCTCAAGTTTTTCTTTCTAGACTACTGCAGCCTTGGTGATGTAATTATGTATCATATGGGAAAGAAGTTCCCTGTTGGAGAGAGGTTGTACTTGGTTGTCTTTGCCAGAGTACTTACGGCATGCCTGTGCTTCCGGGGCTACCTAATAGGAGTTCCTAGCTTGCGCAGTGATGGCATTGGGAAGAGAGAGCATACTTGGAACAAGTCTACAACAAGCCATAGTTCTAGTCTTTGAATATAGTTTGTTGGATTGAAACTACAGCAGACTTTTCATTTTAGATAATCCACTAGCAAGTGGTAAGATAAAGAACCAACTGATCATTTTAAAGAATTCTATCATCTGTTTTAAACTATAAAAAGAATAGTCACTACTAATTGCCATAGAATTCTAAACACAATGTTGAACATGAGGTTTAATGAAAAAATTTTACCGTATATAATGAATAAGGAAATTTGTATATTATTCATAGTGGCACTATACTTCAACAGATCTTTGAGTCCACGTGTAATTCCATCACTCTGGGTGGCTGAAGTAAGAGGATCTCAGGTTCAAACCCAGCATGGACAAATTAATAAGACTCCTCCTCAAAATATAAAGCAAAAAGAGGCTTGGTAGGGCTGTGGTTTCAATCCCCAGTAAAAAGGAGAGAATATTTTTACTTTACAAGTTCTTTGAAATTCAATAAAATTATATGCATGAAGTATTTAAAGAATTCCTGGTGTCTATAAATCTGTCATATTTACATGTATATTATTATTTTCAGTTTAAATAACACTGTTAAGGCAATACTTTCTATTATTTTAGAAAATGATTTACTTATAAGGAACGGAAAAGAAAAGAGGAGGGGGAAGAAAAAGAAAGGATAAAAGGAAGCAAAGAAGGAAATAATAATCATCATAATAATTTGGATTTTAAAACTGGCCTTTGCAGCTGGGTGCATAGCTCAGTGGTTGGAGCGCTTGCCTACTAAGTACAAGCCCCTGAGTTCGATTTCCTAGCACCACATAAGATGGGTGTGTCGGTACACACCTCTATTCCCAGCATTTGGAAAGCTAAGGCAAGAGGATTGCCCTGTGTTCCAGGCTAGGCTGGACTTCATAGTATGTTCAAGACCAGCTTATACTACACAGCAAGACCGATCTCAAACCAAAACCAAGACAAAACAATAATAAAAATAAACCTGACCTCTGTTCACTGTTTGAGGGAAAAGAGAAACCATGTAATGAAGCAAGCCTACATAAGCTTGAAAAGACAGTCTCCAGTACTTCTCCAACTCTGTAGTACTGAAAGTTTACATTACAATATCTATATTATTCAATGTTGGTATTAAAAGATCATTTATTAAAGAAGGCACTTCCATAAGGTATTAAACAGAATTCACTTACTGTAAATCAGGATAATAGCAATGCTTGATGTTTGTGCAACATCTGTGTTAAGTAATGCATTTGCATCTTAGTAAATTTCTGTGGGCTAGAAATAACATACTGAAATAGGACTTGTTCATTAGCTCTTAGGCCTGGAGTCCTCACGAGGTTTTCAAAAAAGCGTCAGGAGGTCCCTGAGTTCTGGACTTGGATGCTGAATCCCAGTGCTTTGAGACTGCGTTTTTTGACAGCCTTCCAAGTGTTGTATACTGGAAGGGAATGGAGGCTGTCTTTTATTTTTTTTTTCTTCTTTTTATTTAACTGGCTTCTCAAACAAAGTATTTACGTACAAAAACTTGTCAATGGAGAGTGAAGACATGCATTTTAGGTTGAGTCACTTTCTTATCTCTGATGCTCCAGGAGAGATTTTCTGAGTTCTGATTTCAAAAGTTTTGTTTTTACCCTCATTTAAAACTGCATCTCTGAGGACTAATAGTTTATAACAAATACAACTATTATTTCTACTTTTGCAGTTTGTAGGTAAAGATATTTGTTAAATTGTCATGTGTGTTTGTGTGTGTTCTTGTGTTGTGCACTTGGTTTGCCATATGTTTATGATTGTATTTGCTTTAGTGCGAAGTTTCACGAACACGTATAGTAGTTTCCCATCCTTCTTTATTGTTGCTTTGTTATAATTTATTCATGAAATATTTTCTGCCCACAAAAAGTATTGTAACCATTATGATTTATATTGAAAGATAATTACAGAAAAATGAAGTTAATATATAGCTGAGTATTAGTGAATTTCCTTGTAAAGGGTATAAACCTTGATTATAGTAAATTTAAAAAAAAAAGATGTGCATTATGAGGCTGGAGGAATGGCACAGTGGTAAAAGTGCTTGCCTTGAAAGCACAAGGCCTTGAATTTGGTCCCCAGCAACACATAAAGCTGGGCGTGGTGACGTGCGCCTGTAATCTTGGCACTCCGGAGGGAGGCTGAGGCAGGCAGTTTGTCCTGAGTCCAAACCCAGGCTAAGCTACACCAGTGAGTTCAGGACCATTCTGGACTACAGAATGAGAAAAATAAGTGGGTTAATAACTGGCTACTTTCAAAGTACACCCATAAAACTTCATATATATATATATATATATATATATATATATATATATATATACACACACACTTTACTGGGAGTAGATTGTTTCGGTACACTAGTATTTTAGGCAGCTAACATATTTTAATAAATGGTTGAGACTGGCTTAAATACATTCCAGTGTATTTTAATTTTTATTTTGGGGTAAATCATTACTTGCTATTTAGTTTTTCCAAATAAAAAGGAACTTTCTATATTTTCCATTTGGCCTTGAAACCAGGTTGCATAATACATAAACTTTATGCATAGACAGTGAAATTTTTGAGGTTAGATAAAACAATAATTCTTCCTCATAAGAGTAGCTCTTATTTAATTTTGTCAGAGTTTCATCCAGTTTATTGACATTAGTCTTTCATTTTAAAGATTCATCAATTTTTTTTTTTCCAGACAGGGTCTCACTACAGTCTGTGTAGCCCAGGCTGGTCCCGAACTCACTGCCCAGCTCAGGCTAAGAACCACTAATTCTTGCATGTCTTCTAATTGAGATTCAAAATATTTCCAGTTAGATGACTACCTGCTTTAAGTATCTTTCCTTTAGACTTGGTTATTTTTAACATTTTTAATGTTTAAGTCACAGAATTTACTCAGTTATATACATAGTAATGTTAACAGACATTGTAACCAAAATCCTCAGGTCCTATTAGGTAATTCAGGGTTATAAAGTAGAACCCCTACCTTCTGGTAGCCATTAGAATATGTGAATTGCTATTTATTTCCTAGAAAGTAATTCTTATATGACAATTCTCATGTGCCGTATGATATACGATGTCTGGAAATAAGGTATTTTCAGAATTGAGTATAAACCACACAATGAATAAAATACATTAATTTGATACCCGAATTTCCAAATAAATATTCTCCCCAGAAATAACAGGCTCCATGGTGGACTCAATTTAATAAATGCTTATTTATCACATTTTTAGTGATTTGTGATGCATATCAGAACAGGAAAAGATCTGACAACTTGCCTCACCAAACTAATACCAAAGCTTTGAGAATTTGTCATGTTTTACCGCAATGCATGTGTAAGTTTCATAGATTTAAGTGACACGTCCCTAGTTGTTTTGAATAAAGAAAAATTTACTAAAACATATTTTTCCCACAGAGCATTTTACATTGGTTTCATGTACTAAATTCCTTGTCATATAAGTAGTTGGCAAGATGTTCTGCTTTTTGCCCAGGAGCCAGTAAGCTGAAGGTGTCCCTTAAGTGTCCCCTGGGGCTATTTTAAGTGGCTGTTTTATGAAACTCTGTGTTTTGGTTACTGTTAAATTTCATCGTTTTGATGCAGGGCCTGGTGGCCTGTGCCTGTAGTTCCAGCATTTTGGGAGCTGAGGCAAGAGGATGGCAAGGTAGATCCCAGCCTGGGCAATTTAGAGACTTATTTGCAGACAATGTCTCAAAATGAAAAATAAAAGGAACTGAGAATGTAGCTCAGTATGAAAGCGCTGGGTCCAAGAGCCAAAACAGAAATTCCTTATTTTGATAAATTAGTCCATGGTCTATTCATATTGAGAAGGGCATGTGGCCAGCATATATTCTTACATAGAGGTCACACAAAAACAAAACCAAACAACAACAACAATAAAAAATAGAACCACGAGACTGAGAAAAGGCTTAACTTTGTCATCTGTTCAAAGAAGTGATGTATCCTTCAAAATTTTATCAGTTATGGGAAAAAAAATCTCGTTGGAAAGGGAAATAACGTTAATCATAGAACATCTAGGTCAGTCAGTTGCCTTCCAGAAAATTAAAAAAAAAAAAAAAAAAACTCTACTAACAAATTGGCAATACCTAAAAAAATTCATGAGTGCTTAATTGATGTTTATAAAACAAATACTTCTTTGGGGGCTGAAGGAATAGCTAAGATGTTAAAGCACTTGCCTACCACTAGGCAAGTGTTAAGTACGTGAATTCCATTCCCCAGAACCATAAAAGCCTTGTGTGCTGGCACTCATCTGTAACAGCCGCATTTAGGAGGCTGAGGCAAGTGGATTGTTCGGAGTCTAAGGCCAGCCTGGGACATATAATGAATTCAAAACCAGCCTGGAGTACAGAGTGACCCTTTCTCTCTCTCAAAAAAAGAACTTTTTTGCTAATATATGGATATATGCACGTTAATCATGAGAAATTCTATACAAAGCTGATATGTTTGTTTCTGAGGTTAATTTAATCTGAAAGTTACAATAATAATTTGTATTTTTTATTTTTTAGACAGATTTTTAGAGTTCTTAGATGGACAACAGTTTTACCTAAAATTCTACCTTTTAACAAATACTTAAAAATCCACAAAGATTTAGAAGACTAATTAAATGGAGTTAATGATGTAAATACAGATAAAGTTCAGGCACTAATGAACTTTATTATATGTTTTGTCTATAGTAAATTTTTAAAAAATAATTATTAGATCTAAGTGTTGGTTAATATGAAAAAGTCTGTTCTTAATGTTTTAAACATATTTTTTACTTATAACAGACTAAAATCTTTAGATACAGAATAAAAAATGTTTTTCATAGATAATTCACAGTAATATATTAAAGCCAGTATGTTATTTTCCGGAATAATCACTCTTAATACTGTAGAATTTTTTATTCTTTTATAATTTTTTTTACTTGATTCATCTATGTCTCTTTGACTGAATTGTTCATAATATGATGATTTTTGTCTAGACATTTTGAGATAGGGTCTCTGTATTGTCTTAATTCTTTACTTAAGACATAGTTCTAATTATAGAATTTCTCTATAATTAGAGAAGGGCTCTTGCCTGTGTTCCCCAGCCCAAATATCTAGCCACATGATGTATATACAGTGGCTCCTTTCCCTTGAATAAATGCGTACATGATGGGTTGAATACAACCCATCTTTTATTTTTCTCCAAACAGTTAAGATTTGGACCCAGAATTTCTGCTGGACAACTACTTTCACATTTCCCAGTTTGTAGTCACCACAGTTTCTTTTTAGACTGTACTTGCTTTTCTGCTCCAACTCTCAGGAGAAGAACTAAATATAAGTTTTCAAAACAATGACTAAAGGGCACCGAAAGTGATGTCTGTGGAGAAATTTGAGACAGGAAAAGCTTTAAAGATTACTCCCTATAGCATTTCAAGTGAGTCTCTTTTAATGCATTTAGCTTCTTATTAATTTATGTCATTCATGTTTGATGTTTTCTTTACTGTTTTATTGATACATCTATATTCAATACGTAATGTTGACATTGGTCTTGAACATTTTGTGCATATATATATATATATATATATATATATATATGATGTTTTTAAAGTTGGAATTTGATTTCACTTTGAAGAAATATTGGTCAGCCTTATACAGTCATAGGAGAAAAGGACAGAAATTAGTATGATTGTGACGTAAACTTAGGAAAGATCACTCAGGATGATTTGTTTGGAAAAGAAACTTCATTGAGAACTGCAGGAAAGGGTGTGTGGGGCGAATCTCTAGTGTATGGCCTTGAACATCCCTCCTCCTTGCAGATGGTTGAAAGTACTTAACTTCTGGGGTTAATGCATAAAGTGACAAAAATAATTATGAAAGGATTCAGCTGTGATATTAATGAAGCTACTAAGGACAATCATTTAAGCAAGGTCTTCTGTTTTGTTAGAATAAGGGGAATTCTGCTTGCTCTGATCTGGAGAAATGAAACTGAATCTCTAGAGTATATAAATAAGGCCATGAATATGGTGCCCATTGATCATTCCAAAAGGAAAAAAAAAGTTTTCACTAAATGTTTTTCACTTCTTTTTTTATTTTGTTTACTGTAAATAGCTTATTTCTCCAAAAGTGTTCTAGGTGTTTTTAAAATTCTGTTGAGGAGTTGGGGGTGTAGCTCAGCAGTGAAAGCACTTGCCTAGCAAACACAAGACAGTGGGTTCAATTCCTCAGCCAAATGTAAACTGACATGACACATAAACCCATAATCCTGGTTGAAACAGAAGCATTTCCCTGAGTTCAGGGATAGTCTGGTGTACATAGTGAGTTCAGGAGCAGCCTAGACTGCTGAGAAAGACCCCGTCTCCAAATAAATAATTAAATTAAAAGTAAAATTCTGTTAAACTTGATGTTCAGAGTAGTTAGGTAACTTAATGAAAACTATGCTTTCTGATAAGATGACAGCTGGTTGTATCTCTCCAGGCAATGAAATGTGTGCTTTTCGATACAGCACAAAGGATACCCACTTGAATGTTTGCTAAAACTCTGAAGGAAATTTAAATATTCAAGTATTTACAGTTAGATTACTTACTTTAGAGTCTTGTGGAAATTAAGGGTGCTCTAAAAGTTAGTGTCCAATGCACCTGCCAATATGAAGGATGGGAAGTGTCTTCTTAATACATTTTCTAGGTTCCTCTCAACTAAGGAGCTGCATGTGACTCCAGGGAGAGATCCTAGTAGTCTTATTAGGCTGTCCGGTAAAGGATTTGACTTGTCATTCCAAATATTTTCTTCCAGTTTCTTCTGTTCTTGTGTAGGTTCTCAAGATTGTACGCTGCCATCTAATT
The DNA here is from genome assembly GCA_004027205.1 of Ctenodactylus gundi. NCBI lineage: Eukaryota > Metazoa > Chordata > Mammalia > Rodentia > Ctenodactylidae > Ctenodactylus > Ctenodactylus gundi. The sequence continues at coordinate 963,479 of PVKB01000014.1, forward strand.
GTAAGGTAATCTCCTACAGGCTATTAGTTGACAGCTTTAGGGTGCTACCAACACCTAGGATACTTGCATTTTAATGGAAGGTTTTGAAAGAAATTCAACTTTTAAGTCTGAAGGCAATGAATCTCTATTGGTGAAGTCTGAGGGAAGGTGATAGATTGGGCAGGAGGTATCTGCTGTGAAAAGAGCCCAATGTGTTCTATTCAGAGCATGACTTACAGTGCCACTGCTTAGTAGCAGCCTGACTCTTACTTCCCTGGTGAAAGCTGTGAGGACAGCTTCTGTGGTCTGAGTAATACAGTACTTCTCAGCAGTTTCATTTTCAAAAGTAAAGCAAGTTAAAGGGCTAAAAATGCAAATCTTTTATCTTCTTTTTTCTTTGTCCACTTTTTCCTCAGTATCTTGCTAGAGATCTCCCCACACCTCTACTCCTTCTTTGGTTTGAGATATAAGTTTAACGTTATGTTCAGACTCAGACATTCAAATGTTGTCCTTTACTTTTTATTTTCTAGTGCATTTTCTTGAACTACTAGCACTGATAAGGTAGAAGACTTGAGAAATGAGGGTGATGGCTTTGCAAGTGGTTCAAGATTTATTTAAATAAACATAATAAGCCAGGCACGGAGCTAAGTTTTAGGACACATGTATTTTAAGCTTTGTCTGCCATGGGGTATTGGGAGCAATATGAATAAGCAGGTGACTGTAATCAACCCACAGTTGTGCATGATAAACTATGGACTACTAGAGTACCTACCAACAGCACTAAAGCTTGAAATGGTTAGTGATAAGAATGATTACGTTTTAACTAGGTAAAATGGAGGTGAGAAGGGGTCAGTGTAGAAATGCTGCACATAAGGCAGCACTTATAGGGAATGTAAGAGGGGACAAAAGCAACTCAGAGAACATTTAAGAAATTCAACAGGGGCAAGTGTAGGGATCAGAGTACAAAAATGGAAAAAAAAAGTAGACTGGAGGCCAAGATAAAGCATGTGAGTTTACCAAGAAGGCATTGATATCTTTAATCAAATGCAGCCCCCCACCCCATCAAATTGGTACTTTATGAAAACCTGGGGCCAGTACAAGGAGTTGTCTAGACTCTAGATTTGAGGCTGTAGAGCCAATGGGATAAAGTTGGAGGTTGGTGTCAGAAGAGATTGGAAAGCTCTAACTGTAGTTCACAAAAAAATGAGGGATTTATCTGGGTTATAAGGGTGAGGATATAAAATGGCGAGGAGATTTTTTTAAAATTTCTTGTAGATGAAATTTAAGTATGCAAGAGAGGCAAAAGACATAGCTGAGTCCTAGATTTCTGACTTGGTCAATTAGGTACCATTTTGCTGAACCAGGAAAAGAAGGATAGGTTTTACTGGGGGCGGATGCTGAGCTCAGATTTGGACAAGCTGAGTGTTAGATAATTATAGAAGCCTCTCTGCAGAGATGTCTAGTAGATAGGCATCAATCTGTTTGAATCCCAGAAGGAAGTGGCCCATAGATGAATGTTTAGCTACTAGTCTTCAACATGTAAGTGATGATGATGGACTAGCGTGGGCACGATCGGAGGGCTATTGACTGATCCTGGACAAGTAACAGGAGTTGCAAATCAAACTAAGGATGAAGAGTAATGAGGAAAAGCAAATAGGCAGATAGATACTTCCAAATAAGAGAGTATTTTTATTAGCAAAATGGACACACTTGCCAACAATCTCCTTGCCCTTGTTTCAGAATCCTGCAGGATTTGACGCCACACAATAAGTCCATCAATCTCAGTGTCTTTCTTGCTATTTGGCTTGTTTTAGGGCATTTGAAACAATCCTGCATATATCCATACATTTTTATGTTTTCATTTCTTTTTTCATATTCTTCCCTTTTTTTTCTGCATGTCTAACTAACCCTTCTGAATATTACTCTAACGTTTCTACTGCTTTCTTTCTTGGTTGAGCATGGAGCTATCATTTTCCTGCCTAAGTTCCTATTAGCATAATGGTGGCAACTTTCTTAAGAGATTTAACACAATACCATTTTCGTCATATTTATTTATGCACCGGATTTTTTCCCCTTGGCAAGAGTATAAGCTCCTGACGACTAGGAACACATTTCCCCAAATTAGGCTCCATAGTGCACTGTGTTGGAAACAGCAGGTACTTAGTAATTATTTGCTCAATGACCATATATATTACTTACACAAAGTAAAAGAGACAGAATCTTTGACTCCTCTTATGAATCAAGGGACCTTCAGTTGAGGCAAACAGAGATGTTTACTTATGAAGATGTATCTGATGGTTTTGATATGTCTACATACATATTGGCCAGATAAATGATAGGAGAACATTTCATAAAGGCACATTCATAATTCATAGTCAAACAGTACAGATATAGTACTAAGAATAGTTATTCTGAGAATTATTGATATTGTATTCTTGATGTTAATTTCTTACAAAAATCGTGAATACTTTTCTCCACTTACTGTTTTTATAGTTTCAAATATTCGATGTTGTGCAAATGACAAATATTGCTAACGTTATTTTTATCTATTCTAAAGTTAGATATAAGATGTTATATTATCAGTTTCTCAAGATGTCCTCGAAATAATCCCCAGCCTTTCCAACTTATTTTAATGTGTTAGAAATGAGGCAACCTAGCAGAGATATTCTCTTAAATAGAATAAGGGTTAAATGATAACTTGACTTATCTTTTAAATGACAAAAAATAAAGAAATTGCAAGACCTTTTCACACATTAGATATGTATTGTCATTTATCATCTAGATATCAGGCTAGCAGAGCGAAGTAATAAAACATATCATCGAAAAATGTGCTATAGGTCTGAATCACTCTTTCATTCCACCTCCCAGCTAACTGTAGTATTAAATCAAACAAGCAGAACATTTCCTTAGGCAGCCATTGCCTTTTAATTTCCTGAAGAACCTTAAAATATCATTCATTACAAGTACTACACATATTTGGTTTTTAAAAGTCTCATAAATCAATAGCAGGCTGACTGTAATAATTATTACAAGTTAGTGCATAATTTTCGTGCTGAAGGCTGCATGCAGAACTTTAGCATATGCAAACGAGGCAATTCAAACTGTGTATAGATATTAATATGAAGAAGCAGGTAACGAGGTGCAGGCTATGAATTATGCATCAGGAGTGGCTGATCTTCAATGAGGAAAATGAATTCAGCATGTAATCTAATTAGTGATGGAAGTCTATTACATCTAACTGCAAAAGCAACCGTCCTTGAAACAAATTTATTTACAGTCCATGTTACCACTTGAAACAACTTTGAAATGATGTGTAAGACAACAGCTTAATTGTAAAATTTTTTGTTTGTTTGTTTCAGTTCTAGACCTGGAAGGCCTCCTAAGAGGACTCAAAGTGTCACCTCCCCAGAGAACTCCCACATCATGCCACATTCTGTCCCAGGCCTCATGTCTCCTGGAATAATTCCACCAACAGGTAAGAGTACTATTTATTTATGTCAAAAAATGAAATATCAGCCACTACCATACATTTTATGTATCTTTGCTGGTACATTGATATTTACATACATCAAATAAGTTTTGTGCACTTTAAGATAATGTTATTAATAACACTTTATTTCAAAACTGCATTAGGATCACCTCTTAAAAATAAAATAAAATAAGCTTAATGGAGCACACGCTAGAAATTAGTTTAATTAATTGTCCCACAGGAATTAAAAACAAATTATTTTCCCTACTTTCTTGTTAAGGAATAGTAGCTGGCTGAGAACCAGTGACAGGACTTTCTCCAGGTCAATTAGCTGATAGCTCCCAGTGGTTATTCAAACCCAGATCTCTAGGTTCTAATCACAATTGTCACTCCATAAGCACTTGGAAATGAGACAAATGCTTTCTTAAAAAAGAAGACTTTGACTATATTGAATAAAAACATCTTCTATTTTCCTCAAACACATTTCTATTAGAGTTGTTTGAAGAAAATTCAGTTTTAGATTTTAAAAATGTGTAAGTGAAAAAAAATTGATTTCTGCCACTTGGGTATGTTCATTGATTCTTTATTTTCTTACATATTTTTCAACCTCAAATTTTCATCAGGAGGAGCCAGATCCATGAGGAAACTAAAAATATTGATATTGTTGTATAACATGATATTTGTAATCCATGCTCTCATATAATTGCATTGAGGAGATAAGCAGGTCAACCATAAGTGTCATTGTAATGCAGCCGACACAAATGAACTCTGGCAAGATGAATAGGTAAATTTCTTTTTGTTCTGACTTTCCATATCATTTTCTTTTTCTTTGTAAATTTGTGTTTTTCTGTGGTCTAATCTAATCATGGGTCATCAGATTTCACATTCCACACTCGGGTCCTGTTCTCATGCATACTTATTTTTTTTTTGTGCATTATTTGAAGATTTCATTTGCCTTTGTAGATACTTATCAAACATTACTTGAGTTTAGCTTTAAGCTACCTGTTCATTTTTTAATATTTAATTTTTTATCAATGCTATAAATAGTTTTGAATAGCAAATAATGGAGATTCTCTTCAGAAACCAGAACTTTTTTCCTAATTTTATGGGTGAAAATTGAGACATACAAAAATAAAATTAATAACTAAAAGCCACTCAATTACAAGACAGGTATTGTCACCTCTATTAGTTAAGTTAGTTATGTTTCTCGTGGAACTGAATCCTACTGCCTGAATTTTTATTCAAGATTTGGGGCTTGGAAAAGAAGTTGGTAGTACTTTGTTAAGCTTTGACTAGTTATATTTAGCTAAATGATAAATTTTATTATTTTGGAAAGTTAAGTTATTAATACTACACCGAAAATTTGTTCATACTGCACATGAGAATCTTAACTTTTCATCTTTGTACAGTTGAAAGATTTGAGTGTAAAAGCAGAAAAACCTTTGTCTTTAGCAAAATCAACTCCAAATGAACAATGTTTGGATTTCTAAAAATAACCTTCCTAATCTTTCTGTATTTGGTAACCTTGCGTTAAGTCTCAAATGTTGCTTAAGGCAGAATGTATTCTAAGTTGTATTCATAGTAAAATAGAGGAGGTCTGACTCTGAATTGTATTTCTGTATTATTTGGTATTTTGGCATTTAATCCTTGAAGGTGAGAGATATAAATACTTAGTTTCTGAAGGAACAAGGAAATAGGATGGTGCTATCAAAATCTAAATAAAGCAATGCTTCCCATAATTAACACTGTCCAAAATCTTTGAACTCTCAAAAGAAACATATATGTTAGTACCCAAAATAAAAATATTAAGTTATTTTTCTAAGACTTCTTCTTAAAATATATTAGGTGCTTATTTTTCTGAACACACATTGAAGACAGTTCGCACTCAATTCACCACTGAACAATCATATTGAACTAGGATCATTTTTACATTTAACTTGCTGTGCTGTTCTTCTCAGGCAAACCTTTCTATCTTTGTTCTTTTGAACGTGTGGTGAACTCAGAAACCAGGGCTTTTGTCATGCTTACCAAGAATTATATTTTAAAAAGATGTTAAGAAGTTATATTCTAGAGCAAAATTAGAGAATATGCTCATGAGAAGAAACCAAAGTAGAAGATGCATGTTGGACAAGTTAGTGCTTTGGAGAGCCCAGTGAATGGCCTCTTTTATCTGGGTCTACAAGCTGCCTAATTCACTTGCTTCCCTCTTTTAGACAGTGGTCCAGAGATTTTAGGTGGCCAGAATATGCCTGGTAATGAAATTGCCTTAATATGTTCTAAGTAATTTCACATATATATTTTTCTAGATAGAGAAGTTCAGATTTCAGGGATTACAGAATGATATCTCTGTACACTGGGGGTTAGATTATTTAGTTTTCTATTAATTGAAATCTAATAGTCCTAAAGAAATCTTAGAGGCTCAGAATTGCAATATCTTTCTCCCAGGAAGTGCTTCCTAAGGTGGAATTGAAGAATGAGATTCCATGAAAATATGTAGACTTCATATCCCGAGACTTTGCTTATATTTGCTACTTTATTTTTAGAAATGTCATTTTTTTAGTACTGTGAAGTGGAAGGTAAAATGTGTTGTTGTTTTTAAAGTTAATATATATGTATGTATGTATACATTTATATATATATATATATATATATATATATATATATATATATATATTCTTGACAATAAGCAAATTAAGTTGCTAATTTTTCTACTGTTTTTAACCTGTTTGGATTTTTAAAAAAAGTGTTTCTAAGAATATGTGTTTATGTACTTTAAAAACACATATAAGCTTATTATTTCAAAAAATAGTAAAAGAACAAGAGAAACTTATGAAGTCTAAAATAGGAAATAAAGATATAAATTGCAATTTCTAAAATTTAAGTCGTAGCCTATTTATGAATAATGATCTGTACTTTGGTATTCCTAATCATATCACTAAAAACATTTAAGAAGAATACAAAGATCCATCTTTTAAGGAGGCTTAACTGGGTCTTATAAAAATTGGCTAATCTAGATGAATTAAAAAGTATCCATAGTTTTATTTAACTGGTAATTCACTTTTATCTTTTACAATTGAGTATTGAAAATAAATAATTATTCTGTCTGGATGCATCTTTTTTTTAGAAAAATATTATAATTGGAAACACAAAGACATAAAACAAAAAGTGTGAGATTGTTTCTGAAACATTAATTTGTTTGTTATTTTGGTTGCTTGAGTAAGCCTGTATTTAACTTTAGAAAAGGGTGTGGGCCGACAGTGTTAATTTCTAAAAGTTATGGTTGTCACCAGTAGCTATAGCAACCAAAAGTTGAAGTTAATGAAATAAAGAAGCCTCTTTGTTAAGTCTCACAGGGAAATACCTCCTGCAGTGATCTGTACATTTATTTTGACTGAGCACTTGTCATAAATCATTTTTGATAATAAACACCAGTTTGGAATAAATTCATCCTAGCAACAAAGTCCCAATGATATCCATGCTTTTTGTAGAATTATGCCTATTGTAGACTTAAGAAAGAGAATGTAAGAATGCAGAATATTCTTTTCTGGAGCTAGAAGTACAATTTTGGTAGTGTATCTGATCAACCTTATGATTTTTATCCTTAGGTCAGAATACGAAGTTGTTTTAAAGTACAATTTTCAAAATAGTTTAATAAGTAATTTGCTGAATCCTAAATACTTGTGTTTCATGTTAAAGGAAAAGTTACCCTATTCCTATTTTCTTTCAAATATTCTCAAAGCAAATGAATACATAATTTATGGATTTACTTTGTGGGCATACCTTTTTTCTTACTGTGACTTTGTAGACACATACCAAAATGCATCCAGAGTGAGTAAAGTGATTACACACACACACACACACACACACACACACACACACACGCACACGTTATTTTGGAAAAAAAAAGAACATTGTATAGGGATAATGTTAAACCATTGAAACATTCCTATTAAAAAAAGATTTTAAAGGAAAGTATTCTCATATGGATTGATGATACAATTATCTATCTTCACAGCTTCTATTCTTTAATTTTCTAGCCAATTATTGATAACCAGCAACAACATCCAAAATGTCTTTTGCAATACCACATTTTCTACATTTTAAGTGTTTTTTAAACAATTTAAGTTTAAACATTCAGATTTTTAAACATTCAAATTCTAAGGAAAAAAAATTCATAGTGGGGCATTGTGTCTTGTATGTTGAGAAGTATATCATAATACCCTCATCGTTATCCACAAAGACATTTAAAACGAGGATGACAGAAAGATACACAAAGGGACTCGATACAAATGCATTGACTAGTTTCAGTTTTAAACTCACAACAACTGCTGAGTATCTTGCTCAAAGAGTAAATATGATATGAACTATTTAACCCTTTATATTTATGCCTGTTGTCTAACACTGGATACTTCGCAGTTAGCACATTAAGCCTATAATTAACACAATGTACATTTCCTTTAGCTTTTTTCTAGGTAGAAGAATAAAGTATTAATTATGTCCCCACCATTTTTTTTCTTTATAAAAGCCCAGCCTAAGTGCTAGACTACTTCATGCACATCAGTGAGTTTTTAAATTCATACTGCACACTGTTATTTTCTTGTAATTGCTCTAACAAGCCACCACAAGCTCGGTGTTAGAACAACAGAGATTTGTTCTTGCATATGTTTGGAGACCAGAAGTCCAAAATCAATATCAATGAGTGGAAATCATTGGTGTTGGCAGTCACTTCCCCCGCAAATGTTCCGAAGAGAACCTAGTCTGTGTGCTTCAGCTCCCGATGGTTCCTCATCCCATTTCCCCATTTTCTCTGTGTGATCATATTGCCTTCTCCTTATGCATGTGCGTGTGTCTGTGTGTGCGTGTGTGTGTGTGTGCGTGTGTTAAATCTCTTCTTCTCTCTTGTGAGGATCTTGGGAATCTGTTCTGAGTACGATGGATGGAATGTTGACTAGTACTGGATAATCTCACTATCTCAACTTCCTTAGCATACTCATATCTGCAGACAATTTTTCTTCATATAAAATGGAAATCCCAGTCCCTAGCATGTAGCCACAATTTTGGTAGCAAATGTCAGCTGACCACATCCAGGAAGTCACTGTGAAGTACTGTGGGGGGGTCCAGGTCTGTAGTGTAGATTTGCTCACAATCATGGCCTCTGTGAAGTTTTGGTCGATTTTGTCCACCATGGTTCCCCAGTGTGTTGGATATTGCCTAGCACAGAACAGATACTCTATTTAATGAATATGGTTAATAAATGTTTAGTGAAGGATTTCTGAGAGAAATCACTGTGCCTTATAGTTGCAAATTTAAATAGTGGCATGCAAGTTTTCAAGTCCTGATAAGAGCACACAGTGTGCAGATTAAAGATTTAGAGTTCAGACCCCAATGGAAGTATGCACAATGTGTGGAAGTTATTATATATTTGTTTGTTTATAGGCTATCATGACTGCATATGAGAATTTACATCAGCAGTTGCTGGATTTTATGTGTCTATGTTGATCATCTGATGATGGAGAATTTTAAAAGTAACATGACACAATACAAGACACTACATGTCCTGCATGTGTATGTCACTCTGCTCGTACTAAATTATATAATCCTTAAAAGTGATAATTTTCAACATACTTGTGGTTTCTTGATTTAGGACGAATTTACTGCATATTTGAATAATCTGTAGCTCCAAATTTAACTGAAAATAAGTACATATTTGACACGACAAATACACTTTCACATGTAGTGTGCCTTGTAATTGAATACTGCAGCCAGAAGGAAATATGCCTGAACCCGTTACTAACATACAACTGATAACTTTTTTTCTGAGCTCTATGGCAAAGATCTGTTATTTTTAGATTTAATTAAGTAACTCCATATTACTAGACTACTAGACTACTGGACAGGCCTCTCATCTATTTAATTGAGAAGAAAATTACAATCCTTTTCCACTAATTTATCTCTTATGATTTCTATTGAGTTCTGTGATCTCATATGCTTACAATGAACAGTACTAAAAATTATAATCTGCTTACTGTTTTTCACCAGTAGACTGGCAGTAATGAAGTTGCTAATGTCTTTAATTGGCTAATAGCAAGGAATTGTTTGCTTCCTTTTTGGTAATATGATGCCTCCTTTTGCAACAGAAATTTGTTTACATTAAGAAAAGCAAATCAAATTTTCAGAGCCAGCTTTTGATTATAGCAGTGGATTTTATATGAATTAGTCAGAAGTTGCAGCTTATCCTTTTATTTGTGAAATTCTTAAGACTCCCATCCTTTGGTCATATACTATTTCTTTGTTGACTTTAATTGTACTATGTATCTTTTGGACAAAATTGGAGATGCTATTACTATCCCAGCTCCCTCCATAACTGAGAGAAATAGAGATATTGTTCCTTCAGGGAAAAGAATCAACGCTGCTTCAGACATATTTTAAAAATTACTAAAAGATGTTATAGAATGAAATTTATACAAAACAGCAAAAACAATTTAATTTGTTTATTCTCTTTCTTTGATAGATTTTGTCCTCTGAGGTTTACTTCAAAGCCACCATTTGTAGTCTTAATAATATGCTTAAGGGCTTATTTTTAAAAATCTAAACCCATGATATTCCAATATTTTCTCTTTCCATGCTTTTTAAGCATAAGTGCCAGCCATGATTCCAGTCTGCTCTTTGTACAAATGAAGAATTGCTAATTGAGAAGGATGGCTGAAAAAAAAAAACAATTAGAGAAGTCGATGAAGGCAGAGAAATTACACTATTAATGCAACTTCGTATTTATTGTCTCAGAGCATTTATTCATGAATGGATTTAAGACTGGGTTTAGAAAGCATTCTGCATGAGACCACTGTGGTGGTTCATTATAATTCATTTGTTTCTGTAGTCATATATACCAATACTGGTTGACTTTTGAAAAGGGCTAATATGAAGCGAGGCTTAGTGGATCGAAAATGAAGTGCAGATAAGGAGTAAAGTATTGCCATTCGCGCTGCACTGTGGGTAACATCTGGGATGTTGTGTTCACTCTTGACGTGACAGGTGTTGATAGAACACTCACAGTGAAAGAACAGTCCAGGCGAAGTGAATTTGGAAATGATGGTGCCATTTCGTCATAAGGACTCAACACAAAGTCTGATGTTGAATGATAGACTGATACTGTGCTCTTCCGAGAATAGGGATCTAACTGGGAGAATGAAATTACAAAGATGCCTGTACTGGCTTCCTTAAAAAAGAAAAGTAGCTAAGTCCCTGTTAAGCACATACAAGGGCTTGGGAAACTGGTGTGAAAAAAGTTTGTTGGCCATAATTTTTATATTAAATTTATTTTATAGACTACATCATACACAACATGAAACAGTAGCTGCTTAAAAATATCCCTTTCGCTTACTATTAGCCATTCATTTCTAGTTTTAATATCATGTTTGTTAAAGAAATACAATGTCGTTTTTTTGTCTTCAGAGAGGGAGGTTGAGTAAGATCACCATGATACTTCTAATTATAGAATTTGATTACTACATTTTACTTGCATTTTTTCTTTTATATCTATCACAGTACCTTTCAAGCTCAAATGTATCCATTTTTAAGGGTTTCACATTGTGTTTGCTCTTGGTTGTTTTATGTAGCTTTTTAAAGTTACTTTTTTGTGAGACTGGGATTTGAATGCAGCGCTTTCATACTGAACTACATCCCCAGCATTTGTAAAAGTTATTTTATTTTATTTGTTTATTTTTTTGACAGAGTCTGGCTAAGCCATTAAGTTGTCCAGACTCCAATTGAAAGTGATTCTAACTCAGCCTCTCAGAGTGGCTCTATTGTGTTGGCATGTGTCGCCTTCCACAGTTTTTAAAATTACTTTTGAGGAAAATGTTTCATAACTTCAATCAATTATGCCCCACTTGCTACAGTATTTTCAATGAATTAAATATTTAGCTCACTAGTATAACTGTGACTATGGTAGGAAAACACTTTTTTTCCAGTTGAAGTAAGTAGCAAAATTATTTTTCTTCTGTTTTCTTCCTGCACTTCTGTCATGTGTGTTTCTGAAAATGTGTATTGCTGTAAATTTAATGGGAACAACTGGATCCTGAGAACAATGGGAGCATTTGCAACAAGGCGTGGAGAAAATCAATTAACATTTAAACAAATCATAATCGTTGGACATAATAATACAATGATATGATAGCCTAAAGTTATTTAGGTGAAAAGCATCGGAATTCACTATATATTATTTTTATTTGACTTTATAGCATAAAAATAAAGTTCTAAGTAAAAGGTCAGTCTCTAAAAACTAAGAGACGTTTCAAATACCACTTCTTATATACAAAATAAGCGTGCCATTGAAACTTTCTCACTTGCAAAACAAAGAACATTTTCTTTAAACTCAAAATTACTTTTCTGAAATTGTCATTAGTGTCAAATGACACAATCTTCAGAAACATTTTTGGAATAGTGAAGCTGATGAAAGGTAAAATACTGCAATTAAACACTTGGTCCCAGAGCTATTTTTTGCTATATTTGCTTCTTCTAAACAAGTGTATTTTATTTAAAAATAAAATTGATAATAAAGTGTATAGCAACAACTTAAAAAATCTTTACTTACCAAGTTATTCATGATCACCTCAATGTACTCTATAGATATTCTTAATAAAGGGAGTTAACTCTCAGTTTTAATGATTACATATTTTCTTTTAGAACCCAATGACACATATCATTTTTTAAACTTGTGTTTATGAGTAAATAGCATTATGGATATGAGATGTCCCTGCTTCAATTATATGCTCAAAGTGTCAAATATTGCTTCCTGAAATATGTGCATTATGAATTGTACTAAGCTTTAAAAATGGAGATTGCCTTCAATTGATTACATCTGTATGCAGAGCTATTTAATTGTTGGAAATGAATTGACATATTGTAAAATACACAATGAAGTTGGTTTTCTAAATGATAAAACTGTAACCTGATTCAATAAATTGAATCAGATTACTCAAACACTTTTGCACTTCATTAAGGAAGGAGTCAGTACAATTAGCGTGAGAGCTTTTTGTCATGTTCACTTGTTGATATATAGGTAAAGATATACAGAGTAGACTAAAATTCCACGTAGATCTTTGTGCTTGTTCCCAATTTTAATTAAAATTGCCACAGCCCCAGTTCCTAGAGAAGACTGCCATGGGTAGTTTTTTGTTGCTGTTAGTTTTAGAATACAGTGAGTAGATTGCAGCTGCTCAAAGAATGTCAAAGGATGTCAAAATGTTGAGACAAAATGGTATTGTGACACAACTACTAACCTTGGCTCTCACTGTCTTCCTCTGCAGCTGAGTACTCTGTGTAACAAACTCACGTTGACCACTTATTTCATCATCACAGGTGAATACCTGAAACAGCATCTTAGAGTAGAGGGAAGAATGCTAAGAGCTTCATCTGGCATTTTACTACCATGTACTAGTTAATTCAATTTTTGACATCAATTTATTATTTTCCTACATCAAGTTACCTTCTGAAGTATGTACTTTATGAAATTCATGCTTTTTTCCACTTGGTGTACTTTGCAAAGAACAAAATGAATTAGTGGATCACAGAAAAATTTGCCAAGTGTTATACAGCACTTGAGTGTTGTCTTGATGGTTTTCAAAGTGAGTCTTTTTTTTTTTGTCTCATTCCACATAGAACAAAAGTTATTTATACATGTATTTTTGAACATCAATTCCTGGAAGGATGGGTTCTTCCCCATAGTCATGGCATCAGGTTTTAATCATTTCCTTATTTTCTTAGATTGGTTTTTGTATCTTGTAATTAGCCCAAATAACACTAATCTGATATAATGTTCTTCCCATGTTACTTATTATTTCTTGATTTATATGTATTTCTACAATTCATGGCTAATTCACTGAATGTAACTTCTTTAAAATCTCTTGATAGAATCTCATTGTGTTCAGATAAAATCTATTCTAATTTTTATTTAAGAAATGCGATAATTGGGAACACACCATTTTCTATATATACTTTCTCTAGTTGTCTGAGTTAATTTCCTGGCACATAAGAATATACTTAAGGAAATGTAAGATCAAGTCATAGGATTAAAGGAGATGCAGCACTATTCTAAATGTCTGTACAATACAATTTTTATAGATTAGGATTTTTAAGTGTGATATTTTATTACAAGAATTCTCCTTAGACATGTAAAATACTCAATATTACCATGAATAAAGTGTATAAATTCCAAGTAAAGCATTCTTTCCTAGAAATTAATTTTTGGAGACATTATTTTTTTCTAAGATAACATCTGTTTTTAAATATGAAATATAGCATTGTGGAGTTTTCAAAATACATCCTCCTACTTGGTTACTCATTCTTCTGACAAAATAGTAAATCTCTTTGCTTTTTCTATTATCTCCTATTGTTTAAGAAAATCTCTTCAGGAAGTATATTAGTAATGTATTTAGGAGAATTACATAAAACTATGTTGATTCAAGTGATATAATTGTTGTCTCAACATTTTAAGTATACAATGTGATGATACTTTAAAGTCATTTGACCATAAGCTTCATCTCCTCAAACCTACTCTTTAAGTTACTTATTGAATGAGTTAAATTCAAGAATACCATTCCAAGAACCTTTTACCATATGACCTGTCCATCTGAGTTGTCTTTTTTGATTTATGATGGCAGTTGCTTTCTCAGCATGAATTTCTTGATCTAATAATATTCTATGCATTTTTGAAATTATAATGACTATTACATCGATCATATTTAGTAAAATTGTATACATATCAATGAAAAGAATTATTGGAATATCGAAATTTTAGTAATAGGCCCTTCCACATAAGACCAGTGTTGTTTTAATAAAAAAAGTTGCTTCTTTTAATTTTCTTTAAATTGATCATAAAAATCAGTCAACATCATGACTGCCATTTGCTACCATTCTATCATCTCAACAGCAGTATAATACATATTTTGTTAAATCTGTTCACTGTTCATCCAGCCAATTTTGCACATACCACTGTCATGCTTGGTCTTTAGTCAAGGAAGTAATTGCTTCTGAGGTCCCTGCATATTAAAGTCTTAAATTTCAGAATTATAGTTAAATATAGGACTACTGCTACTTGTCCATGTCTCTTTTATCTCTCTGAATCACAGACTGAGGAGGTATCTTAGCTGTGTAAAGAATTCTGCCCAGTTTCTCTGTAAAAATCATTACCAAAAGTACCTAGTTACAATCTTTCATGAATAAAGGTTTCTTCCAACTGTATATGAAAAAGACCTATATGCAGAACTTACTATCAGTGGGTACTCCAGTTTTTACCTAATCTTAGTTTTGTTGTCAAAATGGCTCACCAGATAGCATATTCTAGTCCTCATTCTTCTGATGTGATTTTGCCATCTTTTTATTAATGGTTATTACATTTTCAGCTGTAATTTATCATGCTTTAATATTTCTTAAGAAACATATCTAGAAACCCAATGAGTACATCTAGAGGGAATATTCAATTTTAGAAAATAGTGTTTAAAACTTCTTCAAGTTTGTAATCATGTGGTTCAGAAGAGGCCAGGCTTGCTGGACACGGGGACTCCCAAGTGTAAATCTGGGTACTCTAGAGGCTCATGCAGGAGAATTGGAATTTCAAGGCCAGCTTGGGCAGTTAGTATCATGAAGTTAAAATAAATGAAAAGTAGGTATAGTTGAGTGTTCCCTAGGTTCAAACCCCATACATCAAGTAAGCAAGCCAGGAAGCAAGTAAATAAATAAATACAAACTTTAATTAATGAAAAATACTTGAAATGTACTTAAAATATTTGTTTGCATCCTATGTAGTATTTGTGTCATGTCTCTTTTGTAGGTGTTCTTTATATATAATGTGCATATTAACTATCACTCTGTGACTATCTGCCCTGCAATGTATGGAAGGAAAATTAATTCACGAGATATACATAAGTCATTCTTAAAAAATTAGTTTTGACCTGTGACATCGATATTTTTGTATGTATTTTTTCACTACTATATTACCAACTACTAGCACAGTCTCTGGTAAAGTTAAATGTAATTTAATGAGTGTAATAAATTGGTTAAAACAGTTGGAATAAAAACATTGAGGACCTCTGTGGATACATTCTACAAAAATTTAATTCACTTCAAGAGACAACTACATAAAAGGCATTTTTTTTCCTATTTTAGGTATGAACGATTAAGATACCCACAATGTAAATAACTCATTTAAATCAAAGCGAGTAGCATAAGTGATCATTGAATTCAGGCTTAGCAGTTCAAAATCCTATCCTCGTTATATCACCCATGTTGTTGTTAGGAACCCGTTAATCTTTGTAGATTTTGAGCAGAAAGGAAACAGCTTGAACTAAAATAAGCTATTTCTTTTAATTAAAGTCAAACGTTAATAGGATATTTCAAATTATCATTAATGGGTTTATTTTTAATGTTTAAAAATTCCCAATACAACTTAATAGGTTGGACAGATTAATATAATCTTAGGTTGTAGGTGTGTAGTCGCTAAGTTTACGCAGAATTACTTTCTTACTAATATTGTATTTTTCTCCTAACACTGGTAGAAACTTCGAGGACTATTTAAAAATTGTTATAACTTCAGCATTTTTATTTTCAGCTTCATAATATTAGAAGCTTGATATAAGGGTAGCAAAAGGAGATTTTTAAAATACCATTTCAAAATTCATGGTGCAGCTTAATTCTTTATATTATGCCTGACTTTTGATTCAGATGTAAATATCTCTCTACTAAATGTTTATGAAAAAATCTGTTTTTCTTTTTACAATGTAACTTGAAGAATGACATAGTTCCAACTCTCTGACAAATGCTTAATTCTATTATTTATTACTGAATTTTAAAATAGTTGAACAAAGAATCATGTTACCAGGAATTTCCAAGCATAATATTTTACTCTAAGTAGTTAAAAAGTAATTTCTTAATTTTTATGAGTCATTCACTGATATGATATTCATATACCTCTCGCTCATTAGTAGAAAACCTGTGCAACTGTTTATTTGTACAACTAATATATTGCCTGGTTGAAACAAAGTAGCAGCTAGCACCAAGAGCGATTTTGTATAAGCACTTTGGCTTCAAGAACTGTAGATAATACCACACTATTTCATCATAGATTATTTGATATAGTTGTAAAATAGGTTGAGGATATATTTTATGTATTTAAATTTATTATTATAATTTTTGAAAAATATAAAATCATTACTCCTAATTATCCTGACATGTAACATGCATTTTTTTCTTTGTTTATGTTGAGTTTGCTTACTTATCTCTGTTAATGCTGGGAGCATCTGTCTGTGAAATATGTACCAGTATATTTTATGTTCTTTCACATTTCAAATGCGATAAATCATTAATTCATAAGTACACAGTAGCCATCTCACAACTATTTTAAAGCAAAATAGTTAATTCATAATTTGATCATTAGTATTATTCACCACTTACTATACATTTCACTGGTTCTAAACTTACTTTGATTTTTACCATTTTCACAACAAAATCCTAATGAACAGGAAATAGAGATTATTTCAATCATTTTTGTCTATGAATATTTTAAATTCCACATTTATTTTGATGTTATTAATTTTCATTGTTTTCTAAAGAAGACGTTTCTGAAATTCATAAGAAGTTTAGTCTTTATAAAAAGTGAACCTACAGCATATTTTTATTTTACTGAATCTCAAAATTGAAATGAGAAATTTGAATATTGGAACCTTGACTTGACTCACCTCTCCTTAATTTTGACAGTTGTCTTAAAGTGAATTTAGTGTTTAATGAAATTTTCTGGACTGATAACTCAAGACCTGAAGGGAACAATTCTAGTGGTGAGAAAGTAATTTTCTGGCCTAATTACACCTTTGGCCTCACTACAAAGTCTGTCAACAAAAATGCCAAGTTTGATCATGATTTTTTTTGACGTGTATTCACCAATCTACTTCACACAGGAGATTTTTTTTTTTTTTATGATAGCATTTGGTATTTGCAACCTAAGATTTTACCTCTGGGAATAAAACCTCAGCATACTATTGCCAGTTGGTGAGTCATTTAAACCCCTCTTAAACTTGAAAAATTATTTGTTCTGTGAGTATTAATGAACTTTAATTATTACATTCTGGAAATCTGTATGTCATATTGTTAGATTAGATGGCCATTATATTGAGTAGTAGCTTATGAATAACGAATTTCTCTTTAAAAATCGAAAAAAACAACCCCGAGAGACTCTAATGTCTGTACGTTTCTTTTTTTGTTGTTGCTTTTTAACTGTTTCCATAGTGCTGTAGATTGAACCCAGGGCCACACTGTGCTAGGGACTGTGCTTGTGCTAGGCAAATGCTCCAGCTAAGTTACAACTCGTCCTTATAATATTCATTTCTTATTTATATTCCTTCTAAGTGTCCAGTGGAGTACAAAAATTGAATATTCACACAATGTCAATAATCATTTTATAGATTACTTATTATCTATAAAACTGGTATACTCCTAAAGGAGATCTTTGACTAACCTCAAGTACTAAATATTTTATATGACTCTCAAAGTTCTTTAACATTGTCTGCAATGTCTCACTATAAATTAAGGCATCAATAGCATTTTCTATTTTTTAAGCCTTTACTCATTTCTCCGCAACCCCTCGATCAGAATCATTAAAGATTTGTGCATGTTTTTCATATGAACCCAGGCTAGGTTTCCAAAATCGGAATCAACTAATCCTCAGTTTAGCTTTCTTTTCTTCGTCTCGGAACTTTTCCTTTAAATGTCAATATTTTCATGAAACTTAGGTTTAGCTGAGGTTAGCGGCTGCTTAGAGGCAGTAACTGTATGTAACTTCTGATTAAAATCCCTTGTATGAACTTTTGGTAAGTGTTTTTCTCAGATGAAAAAGCTTCACAAAAATTGTGTTCATATACTATCACATATACCCTTACTTACCGAATAAGCAAGCAGTTTATAGCAGCAAATACAATATCTCAATGCTACAGTAATTATTGTACTTATTATGATAAAACTTAGTCATAAATTTTAAGTCATTTGTGAAATATCACTTCATAAGCCATTATTAATTTGACAAATGTTTTTTTCTGAGCTAAAATAAGAATGGCATTGGTAGTCATCAAAATATAATTGAGATTCCAAGACAGAGGGTATCAAGTGGCTTACGCAAAAACTTAAGTGTTCTACAGAGTAAGGGAAAAGTTGGGTTGAGCATCTTGGAGGAAAATGATGTTTTATATTATCTTAATGTAGGTATGCTTTGTTTGATTCAATTCATTTGAGTGATACTAGCATATAAAAATAAATTTGATAGCAATTTTTGTTAAAAATAGAAAAGGTTTTACATTAGTATAGTGTGCTGTGGTGGCCACTGGTTTGGATACTTAGCAGAGGACACAACTGGACACATCAGTGTCACTTGTGGGAGAGACAGATTGGGAGCAGAGTTCCACATACTGGTTGTGTGAGCCACGTGCCATTGAAAACTGTTTTGACTTCACTTGTCCCTTGGAGGGATTTTTTTTTATATTTAGAAAAAAAATCTTTTTAAATTTTTCCCATTTTTATTAGTATGTATATGCAGTACACAGTTGCCACGTCAAATTGAGAATTTTATGCACCTGTATATTGCAGCAATGTCACCTTCCCTTTCCCCACCGTGTGCTCTCCCACCTCCCTCCTCATCCCTCTGGACTCCCATTATCTCCCATTATCTCACTTACTGACTCTGTTATTTATTCATACTGTGTCTTCTCATCTTAGAAAAATGATGTGATATTTACTCTTCTGGGTCTGATTCAGTTCACTCATCATAATGGTCTTTAGTTGTGTCTGTTTACCAGTAATTAGTTCATATCTGTCTGTCTTCATGGCACAGTAGTACTCCATTGTGTATTTATACCGTATTTTAAAAATCTATTGGACTATTAGTGGATATGTTTGCATCTCCCATGATTTTTCTATGATCAGCTTGCTATAAACATGGCCATGCCTGTTTCTCTGCTTTTACTTGGTGCTTTGAATTCCTTTGGGCAGATGCACAGAATTATTACTGTAATTATTCCTTCTAAGTTTCAATGTGGCTATAATTAGAAACACACTTAAATTCAAAGACTTTTTTTTCCTAAAACCATCATTTCATTTTTTTTTGGTCACATGAAACTTAGCAAGTGTATGTGGGTTTTTCCTTAGTTTGTATAAACAATATAGTTTTTGAATTTGTTATTTGAATCCAAAATATACGCCTTTAGTTACATCTTACTTAGATGTATCTATTTATTAATTTGAGTATTATATTATGAATGATTCCATTGTATAGAAAATAATATAACATTTTATTGCAGAGTACAGGGTTTAAATAGTATTTATATTTCTTTCACGATATTTTAATTTGTCATTTGACAGTTCTAAGCAAAAAAGAATAGGAATTTTTTTTACTTTATAGAAAACAAATAAGTAATGATTCTAGGAAATTTACTTAGGTATATACTAAGAAAATACTGAGTCTCAGTATTTACTAAAAGCAAAACTATGTAGCAAAATTAAAGTTGCAATGATACATCATTTTTATTTTTATTTCTTAAAAACTAATATTAGCTTTATACCATGTAAAAATAACTTAAAAATTATGGAAATTTAAAATTTTATTGTTTTGTTTTTCCCTGTTGAGATTTTGTTCTATACTGATTTTATAGTCTCATTATTGTTATCACTTTATCCATATACTCTCCAAACTGTTTTACATTAATCTCTAAATATTAGACATTGGTAGTTGAATTTCCTGCTGTTCTTTAAGCTGTGTCAATGATGACATGACTATTATTTCTTCTAGACTGATCTTGTTTAAGGTGCTTTCTGTTTGAAATAATCCCAGAGGTGAAGAAAATAAAAGACAGTTGTGCCGTTACTCAGCCTGACCATTGCCGGGCGTAGTACCTGACACTCCTAACTGAAAGCAGGAGCGGTTCAGTTTGTCTCAAGGTTCTGGAGACTCACTTGTGGCTGGATATTGTTAGGCAGCGATATCGTGGACTGTACTCTCATATCAGGCTTCTGTGATGTCTTTTTTGACCAAACCCCTTCCCATAACCATGCATTCAGCTATGATGCTCCCATGATTCATTCTCTTTTTTAAAAAAAGTAAAATAAATTTTAATAAAGACCGTCTCTAGCAAGCACAAGGGCCTGAGTTCCATTCCCAGCACTACATCAGCTGGGTGCGGTAGTGCAGGCCTGGCCTGTAACCGGGCCATTCAGGGAAGTTTAGGCAGGATGATTGCTGTTGAGTTCCTCGCCTCCCTGGTCTGCCTAGTGAGCTCAGGATCAGTCTGGATTGCAGAGTAAGACTGTTCCAAAAACAAACAAACAAAACAAAACAAAAACAAAAATAGAACTCAGAACTGAGACGTCCTACCTATAAACTATAATATAATGTAGAATAACAAGCAACTTATGCCAAAAATAGAAGCTATTTGAATAGTTTAGAGATTCATTTAAAGTACAAACTTTTAAGCATTAGCTCATTAATTGTATCAAATTATTTTAAAAGGGTTTTTTTTTTTTGTAGTAAATAAAAAACTCCTTTCACACAGGGAAATTGAGACACAGGTTAACCCATCAAGTTTGGCTAGAAAAATGGCAAGATGAGATGTTTGAATCCATAAATCCATGCCTCAGCTCTTCCCAGTGGATATATGGAAGGAGCCATTGCTATCTCATAACTCTCAAACATTTGCTTATCTCATTCCTAGTGAAAAATAGAGCTATCTTGTGTTTGGTTGTAACTCTTGTTCAAATTACCAACAGAAATATTTTGAAACGATTCTATCTCCAAATGTATATACCTATTTCATATGTCAGATCTGAAATGTCAACATTGTATATGTTCAAAACCCTCGTATATAATTATGACCCCTCTAACATTAAGCAGGTGACTGGATTAAACATAAGTCAGGCAGAAAATGCCCTGCATGTAGCAACATAGTGAATCAAGCAAATTATCAAACGCAAAGCTCATTTTGTGCTCTGGGCAATTTCGGCTGCCAGCACTTATACATCAAAACTTCACTCAATGTACGATTGATTTTATTTTATTTGTTTATTTTTAATTCCCCACAGCAAGCTATGTGAGTTGTGTAGAGTGCTGCCTGCATCATTAGGCTCCTAGGAAATTAGAGTTGTTTCAGTCATGGCTGACCAAAGCAGTCCTCTGTTCTCACAGACCACAGGATGGGTTCTTGGGAGGGTACAACTGAGCTGAATGTGTGTAAAGCCAAGGACTCAAACACACATAACACAACATATAGGGAAAAACGGCCCATGTTCTGAGAAATTTGAACATGTGAAAAATAGTGTTGCAAAATCAGACAGCCAGTGTCCATTAAATATAATTTCCAGTTCAAGGAAAGAGGTCCAGATTAAACTTTTCGAGCCCAGTCTTAGGCAGGGATTCATTCTTGTGTAAGGTGACGCATGTCTTCTTTTCACAGTTGCTTTTTATGTTGCCTTAAAACATGTCAAAAAAAAAACAATCCCCAGCAGAAGAGTCTAAAAGGAATGTCAGCTCTGTGGTTATGTAAATCGAATTGAGTGCTTTACAGCAGGTTTAAGATTTTTATAACTCTGAAGTTGTTAACAGCCAGCTGGTTTGTATCTGTTTTTTATGGTTATTCTTGTCATATGCAGCCTCCACAATTTTTAATTATATTTTATGGTATGTGTTTTCCTCCTCTTGAATCCCTTAGCCATTCTTTGCTTCACAAAACGTTTTCCACTGGGAAGGGGGCAAGCGCAGCGATGGGACTCCATCATCCGAAATACAGTTGTGTAATTACTTAACACTAACAGCTCTAAGGTGTGGAATTCAAGGAGCTTTGTGTTGCAAATGCATAGCCTTCTTTTAGAGCATTGGAATTGTTTAATTTAACATTATTTTCTTAGAAGTTGTGGGCTGCGTCTACTCTCTCCAACCAAGGTCAAAAAAACATGATGCTACCATCTTCCTGTTTCACTTTTTTGATAAAATGACACACAGAGTCTTTCTTTCACCACTGTCTCACTCTCACTCTTTAGTATTCATTATGTAAATTACTTTCTGCTAGTTAGTTACCTTCTAAGTAGGTGCTTTGTTTATTTTGATTATAAAAAAGTTAATGATTTATATCGTGAGTCTAATCTCATATTCTGATCAAAGGCTTACAGTTCCAATGGTGGGAATGAACTTTCCTGAAATTTTTTTTGATACTCAGATTGCGAAATTGGCTAATATTCAGGTTATTCTCTTAAGAAAAATGAAGAGTAGAAAACTATATTTGAACATTTAGTTATTTTTTAATTAAAAACTTTATAATCTCTCAAAAATTTATATGTGTATATGTTTCACAGAGACATTTTTAGAGATCCCGAATCTTGGAAACTCTAATCTTTACTATTAGCTTTTAAAAAATGAAGATATGCCAGAAAAAATATTTTCTTTGAATCATAAAGTTTCAAGTTTTTGCAAACAATTGACGTATACCTTAGATTTTAAATTCAATTTAGAATATATTGCAGCTAATATTTAACATGTGATGAGAATACTAAAACCAAGTGAAAGGGCTTATATTAAGTACCTATGAATTAATATGGGTAAATAGATAGATATGTAGACACACATATTGTATTGTACTGAGCTCTTGCTATTCAAATTTCGATTTTGATTATTCATAAGACATTTCTTCTCAAAACTTGATAAGAACAATGATTGTATTCTACCTTTGCATCCTAAGAACTGACTTATGTAATATTTTACTTTTATAGGGTAATAATTGATATCAAAGAATACGTTCAGACATCATACCTTGCACTGAATTATACCAATAACATCTTTTTTTCATAGCTGGATATCAAACCTAAGGCCTCACTAATGGTAAGAAATAAACTGCATGTTAGACTTCAGGTTTAAGATTCAGAAATACTTATATATGAATAATGAATATTTTCTTTTTAGAATTAAGGTATTTAGTAGAATTAATCATTTTTCCTAAAAACATTTTTTTGTCAACTTTATGGAGATTCTTTAAATTTACAGGTTTGCCTTTGAAACTATAGTAAGCTCTTGAGAGACATGTATGGGGATTGTTGTGAACTTTAGTGAGTACATACTATTGGAGAAAGAGAGAGGGAGAAAAAGACAGAAAGAAAGAAATACCAGAAGAAACTAAAAAAAGAAAAATGTAAAGAAAAGAAAAGACAGTTTAGTAACAGACCTACACAGAACTCCATTTTATTATTTTATGAGGCATTGATAGGCTGTCTCTCATCGGCCTATCCCAAGAATCTTCTACAGTGTTCGCGGGCATTCCCTTAGAAAATAAGGAATCTTAGTCTCACATTGGTCAACTGACAAGCTCTGGAATCCATGGCTAAAGCAGGAATGTGGTGTTTGACTATCTACCTACACTATCTGTCTTCTGCCTGCCTGTCTTTGGATTTAAAAGCTCCTATGCTAACCAAAAGTACACATGTACTTTTGGGAAATGTTTGAACAATTCTTTTTAAAAGTTTTTATTTTTTTAGGAAAATCAATTTGTGAAATAGAATGACATAATGTAAAGGAAATAACATTTATATTTAAAAATGTATTGGGGAAAGGAGAAATACTGAAGAAAAGATTTTGGAAAGAAAGGAAAAAGTTTAGTCAGGAAAAAAATCAATGAAATATGTTCAGATTCAGGGCAGGATATTCCAAAACAGAGAAAATGTAGACTAAACTTAAGACTGGTTGCTTTAGAAAGACTGCTCAGTTAGCTGTTTTCCCAGGCTGAGGACTGACAGGTAGAAGTGTGGATTGGATGCATCCTTTGCTCAGCTGAAGAAAATTAAGAAGCCAGTGGGAAAACCAAGGAAGGTGGAGTATATATGTGAGGAGTTTGCCCCACTCTGACACTAATAGGTTGGAGGGAGCCAAAGTACAGTGAAGGAGATATGGAGAGAACACAGAACTTATAAACAATGGCATAGACCGGTGAAGTCTCATTCATTGTTACCTACAGTAGTCTACGAATGTGAGGGGAAAAAGAAAAAAAGGTGTGGAACTGAACTGGATTGAATTTAAAAAAGAAACAAGGATAGTATGCTTCCAAATAAAGAGCAGTATTCTAAATCCCAAAACACTTGTTACTATTGACCTTCAACTATGTCAGAAAGTATAAAGTTCTGTAAATTACCAGCCAATTAATATTTCCTTTTTGCTCTCTTCTTTATGGGCTACTTAAAATTGTGACTCATCCAGAATCATTCTTAAATACTTTTATTCTGTGTCTGATTTAGTGTAAGGTGACATTTTTTAACAAAGTTTTCTGGGAATATGAATGACATTCAAACACCAATAAGAGTAAATGGGAGAGGAAAAAAGAAATAGTATTATCGTTAAGAATAGCGTTATGAGAGCCCTAAAATTAAAAAAAAATCAATTTAAAATTTTTATTTTTGTATGAGTTGTATAGATTAATAATTAAGTATCAATATCCATTTGCTATATCTTAGAGAAGGATTTATCATACCATGGCTTAATTTTTATATTCAAGAGCTCAAATTGCCTGGGAGCTAAATCGTATTATAAAATATTTAAAAATTGCAAAAATAACAGTATCATATGACATAATAACTACTCCAGTATGCTGTGTATGTCAAGAGAGCGTGATGGTCAGTGAGGAGTGAGAGGTTAAGATATTCTGATCAACTCAAGTGACCAGGGTGGGCTTTGGGCAGAAGGCTGAGTCAACAAGCTACTTTCAAGTGCTGACA
Source organism: Ctenodactylus gundi (assembly GCA_004027205.1). Lineage (NCBI taxonomy): Eukaryota > Metazoa > Chordata > Mammalia > Rodentia > Ctenodactylidae > Ctenodactylus > Ctenodactylus gundi. Next base: position 988,707 of record PVKB01000014.1, read on the forward strand.
AGGAGTCATTGGATGTTTTCATTGTGCCTATAACTTTTAAGCTGAGTGAGCTATGGTAAGAGCACAGATTACACACACACATATTCGATGTTGACATAGGGTCCTGGAAGAATCAAATGTATGCACAGTGGTAAAGTAAGAGATAGTCCTTAAAAGGAGATAGGCCCCCAGCCTCTCTTCGAAACCTGTATTCCTTCATTATCCACCTATTTCTCTGTTAAATTAATGTCTGATCCTTTTACTTTTTATATTATGTTAGAATATTTTCCCTATTTTCCTTATCATCTATTCTATCTTCACCCTTTCTTTATTTGAGATCATTTTATGACATTTTAATGTCTGGAATACAGGCATTTCAGTCTTAGAGATTGAAGTAAATTTAACATTCATGAAATATAACTTTTATAAAATTAAAGTTCATAAGACTTTTCTGTGTCTATAACACAGTTGCACTAAGAAGCCTATCTTTTGCTTCATTGAAGTTCACATAGAGTTAAAAAATCATAGTGTGAAATTTCGAATTAAACACATGAGGTTTGAATTCTAACTGTTCCCCTTATGAACTGTAAAATTGTAGACTGTTGTGTGTTTGCACATCAGTTGGAGATGTGTGTTTGTAAACATCCATCATGCTGTAGATGAACACAGTTGTTAACATAAAGCTCGTTATAGTTCTTAACAATCAGTAAGTGTATAAATGGCAATTGTAATTTTTGTTCCTTTTGGAGTGAGAACCTCTATGTTTCACTGTTAGCTGAGTTCAAGTATACATAGTATTTCTAACTGTGGTCAGTGTCTCTTCATTTTTTCCTAAAAACTCAACATGCATTATCAGTCCTGAGATTAAAAAAATAAATCTAAGAAATAACATTTAGGATAAATGGCAGTCAATACTTCAAAAATATATTGACTTTTGAGACAGTTATCTCTTGGTATATGTAGGTAGATGAATAGAAAGTACACGCACATAGAGAGGCAGTCAGCTTTAGCCCTGCCTTTTGTGGCCTGAATGGCTCAATATTTCAAGCGCATCAGGCAGGCAAGGCACTATAATGACAAGGGTAGAAGGGAAAGCCCTCCTCACAGGGAGAGAACCGCAGGTGTCAGGCTTGGCCCTGACCGTAGGTAAAAGCCTGCAGGGAGGAGGCGGAGCTGCGTGCCTCTTTGCTGTAAGTCTGCGAGGGGAAATAGCCTTCTGACTGGTGCCTGAGAAGAGCTGGCCCTGAATGTACTGACAGTCACGCTTCACTCGGGCTTATGTTTTTCTACTTCTTTTGTTAGAGTTTACTTTTAATTCCTTGGTAAATATGTGTTGCCTTTAGAGTCAGCTGATATTTGTTGGGGCAGGAATGAGCGGTTTTTCTTGTAGATAAATTTGGAGGAGTATGTTTCTCTGGAGCCTGGATTTAAGGGCAAAATTTATTGCACTGGTTTTTCCTAAGGACTTGGCTAATGGAGATAAACTTGTAACCAGATGATAGTTATTAAACTGAACCATATAAAATTGTCATTTTATAATTCACAATTACTCAAATATCAGGAATTTCATATGGCATGAATTTGTTAAGATTCTAGACTTCTGATAGGTAGAAAGACAGAGTCTTGTTTATTTCAAATTGGAAGAACGTTTGAGGAAATTTTTGTCAATTTGACCAATCTGTTCAATTTAAACTGTTCTGGCTATCTCAGTTTGCTTTCCAACATTTTGTAGATTTTTTTTTTCTTCCTGTGGTGAAATAATAGATTCAGTCACACATAATCTAAATGTTTACTCTTCAAGAGTACAAAGGAATGAGAATAAAATTTTAAATATTGAAAACTTAGAAGCTTCTGAATCTAAGAATTATTGGTGTAATTGGGCAAACAAATAAATGAAAATTACAGTGTAATTTAGTAATACATATAATTGGGGTTTGTTCACAATTATAATTTGAGTTAGTGGAAGGCATCATTCACTCAGGTCTTCCTGGGAGACAGAAATTAGTATTGGTGCTTCAGTTATGCACAGAAAAAAATGGCAAAATGTCCTACAAAGGAGTCTGGCACCAAAATGAAAGAGAGTTATTTGTAGGTTTATTGTTCTGTGATGTAATTGAAAAGGTAGGGAAGGGACAGGTTATAAATGTCTTGCCCTTACTGTGAATAAGATATTTGAATCTTGTGTTGCAGGCAGTGAAAAATGTCAGAAAGATAAAACAAGAATAGAGCAGAATAACTGAATTTTGTGATCTGGAAAGAGAAAAGAGACACAGCGGAGAGGAGGCAATGGAAGAGAAAGAGGGAGGGTGGAAATCTGTCTAAGCTTTGCACCTTCTTCTGGTCACCCAGATAAAGAGAAATGGACTCCTATTTGTGAGTTGTAGACTCTTTTTGCTTCTAAGGAGCCAGTTCACAATTTCTTATGAAATCTTGAAGGCTTATTTGGTGCCTATGCATTAGCAAACACAAATGGTAATGCCGTTTAACAAAGTGAGTACTAATTATTGAGTAGTTTCTCATCATTCTAGGGAAAATTTGAACAATCATTTCCTGAATGTGTAGTAGAAACCATAACTAGCTCTAGAAGTAGTGTAAAATGGGGAAGACATCATCCATGTCTCATGAACACATACACAAATATATAAATATTTGTACAATTCAGTGTGGAGTCTTCTGAAGTTAGATTTCAAAATTTTCAAAGTGTTTTCAGAATATTAGAATAAACACATGCCCCATATCTATGAAAATGTATTTTCATATGAGATTCCGGTTTTATTTTCACTCTCAAAATCAGGTTAAGGAAATTGAATCACACTAATGTGTTGGTTTATACCTTTGGTTAAATATAAAATTTGCCAGTATGCCAAAACCTTAATCACATGCTATTTTCATATAAAATACTTCTAATTTTTTTTCACCTGTGTTTTTGAAGGTTTTTCTTTCTTCTGCCATTCTTTCCCACCTTTTTTTCCCCTTCTTTTTTCTAGCATGTCAGCGTTCCATTTCAATTAGTAACCTCCCCCTTTCCACAGGTACACCATTATGTCCTGAGAATTTGTTTGTCTTGACAAAGCGGTCTGGTTATCTTAATCATGCTTCTTCAAAGAATAATGTATGTTTGGCCTTTTCCTATCTTCCTTCCACTCTGAATTCTCCACCACCAGCCTTTAACTCTGTTGTCTTTGAAGTTCTCTCTAATCCCAAGGTCTCATTCTATGTCTTCCTTCTCTTCATGCTAGGGAAAAATTCTCATATGTAGATTTTGAGATTCCTTTCACTCCACCCTCTTGTTTTTCTTCTTCAATGTAGTTAATGACCCTTATAATTTTCTAAAATATATGATGCTAAAGTCTACTCTTAGAGAAATGTGCCTTCCCTTCCATGAAACTTTTGTAAAACAAGATCTTCTAACTTCCTTTCCCTCTACACTTGGCTGCTTGTAGTATTAGTTTATTCCTTAGTCCTCCAGTCTACACTGCAACAAATGTTTTTAAATCCTCTCTGTTGTAGCTACAGTCTACATAGAGAGCAAGCTTTCTTTATTAATTTATGTGACACAAATCTTCTCATCCCTGCCTCTTTTTCTCCTTTGCTTTGGCACTCTTAAACTTAAATAAGTATACTGTCTTTCTGCAGTGTCTCTCATTCTTCAAATTCATCCCAATGTTGCAAGAGAGACAGAGAGAGAGAGAGAGAGAGAGAGAGAGAGAGAGAGAGAGAGAGAGAGAGAGAACTATTTAGATAAATGTAGTGATTTAAAACAATATAAGTTGTTACCTTAAGTTCTGAAGGTCAAAAATGTAATAAAATAAAAGGTGAAAAGGTGAAATCAGGGTATTGACAAAGCTGCCCTCCCTTTTGGAGGCTCCAGGGAGATCTTATTCCTTCTCCTTTTTGTGTTTTAGAGGCAACCCACATTTCCCGGCTCAGTGGTTGTTCCCTTTATTTCTCATTCAAGCACCTTGCTCCCAACTCTGCTTCTGTCTTCACATCTCTTGTAGCTGACTTTCGCCCCCTTGCTCGTCTATTCTACAGACTTTTGTGATTAGATTCACCCACTGAGATGATCTGGGATAAACTTTATGTTTTAAGTTGGTTAGCTTTGTTACATCTGCACAGATTATCCTGCAAGATGTGGTAATATAGCAAGTTCACAGAATCCAGGAATTGAGATAGCTTTCCTTTGGAGGAGATAAATTATTTTATCTTACATAAAAAATAATTTTCTCTACAACTCTAAAACTAGGCACTGTTAAGCCCATTTACTAATGGTGGAATTGAGACTTTGAAAAGTAAATGAAGATAAGCTAATAAATTATACATTTAGAGTCTAAAATGAGGCCCATTACATCATTTATTCTATGACATTTCTACTATAATTGTAGTAAGCACTGCATTAGGTATTGAAGTATCTATTTCGAACAATAAAATTATGGAGTTATCTGTTCAAGAAGTAAGGCTGTGTGAAATTCACCCCAAAATGGCTACCCAAAATTATTCCTTAATATCCAGAGTTATAACAAAAACTGATATCAATTGATATTTACTTGAAGCTTGAAGTTGAGAGCAATCTAAGCAAATAATGGTGATTTTCAGAGAAAAAGATAATTCACTTTATATAATCTAGACTTACTTTAGTGTGTTGATGTACCAAATATTGTTTATATATTGGAATATATAACAGCTGAAGTTTGTCTGTGGAACAAAAGTAGTCACTGACTATTAAACCAAAACAATGAGAGGTCAAATATCGCTGACAAAAATTTAGTGAGTACTCATTTTTTTTTTTGAAATTTCAGAGAAGCCATGATGATATCTAAACACTTGGATCTTTTTTATTATCCTCCAGTATTTTTATTCCAATGTAAATGAATAGTAATTTTCATAGAAGTGTAAATAAATTTAGAGGAACAAGTTGGTACTTAAAAACCCGTGTATATAGCATGGCGTCGATTTTTATAAAAGTGGAAAGTGAAAACGACCCACTGGGTATGCCGGTGAGGCCAAGGATGTCGTTCAGTTCTTACTCATACTTGAAACAGGGGCTCGAGAAGATGCCTTCTGAAACAATACCGCATTTTAACAGCTCAATCTGATAATTTAGTGACACACATATATTAATATATCCTAATATTCTTTTATAAAATGTTTATTTTTTGCTAATATGTGATTGTGTGTATTCAGGCAGTTCAGTGTCATTTTTCAAAACAGACCATGGGATTTTATTAAACTAAGTAGCCTCTATGAAGCAAAGAAGACAATCAACAGAGCGGAAAGACAACGTAGGAGAGGGGAGAAAATGTTCTTCACAATTATGATAAAGAATTAACATCCGGAATAATTAGTGATCATATACTTTTATTCTAAATTTAGAATTTTGGTTAGAGTGTTATGTTCCCAACCACTTCATTGGCCCTCTTCCTTTCTCTCTTTCTTTCTGCTTTTATCATAATATATTTTTCTAATAAAATATAAAAGAAACTTGGAATTAGATCGCATGAAATCATGGCTTCTACTCTGTTGTATGGTTTGAACAAGTAGCTGTGCCTCTATCAGTAGACGGAATGCTGAGCAAGGCTGCCATCTTTGTGCCACAGCTATTACAAATCTATGTCGCTCAAGGCTCTCATCAATTCTGTGAAACCTGGACATCACAGCCTTTGTTTTTATTGGTGAGAAAAGTTTACAAAAGCTGACACAAATTAGATCTTAGGAACAGAGACCATCTACCTGGTGACTGAGAGGGATTTGGCACTTCGATCTTAAAGTCTACATTCTTTGCCCTATACCATATACATGCTATCACTCTCAAAATAAGTCTTTAAGACTTTCATTCCTTAGTAATATTACAAATGGAAAGAAGTAATCAAATAAGATGGATATAGCAATGAAAGTGTATTTGCGTGTGTGTGGGGGGGTATAGATTGAACACAGAACCTTTGAATTGAGGTATATCCTCAGACTATTATTTAATTTTGAGACAGGACTTCACCCAGTTGCCGATTTGCAAGGGCTGTACTTGAACTTGCAGTTCGTATGCCTGTACCTCCTAGAGTGCTGGGATGACAGGTCTGGGCCAGTCACGTATACTCTGGTAACTACTGTTGTCCACTCTACTGCTCATATTGGTCACCCTCCACCAACATATATACTTCCTGGCCTCTCTTAAGCACAGAAGCTACCTCAGTGTGCATCATTAAGAAGGAAGCACTTAACCAGCTATAGTGGTGCCTACGTGTAATCCCAGCACCCTGGCACCCTGAGGCAGAGATCTGGAATCGAAGCCCAGCCCTGGCAATTTAGTGGCTTAGAGAGACCCTGTCTTAAAATGCAAAAATAAATAAATAAATAATAAAATAAAATAAAATAAAAGAGGTGAGCTACAGAGCAGTGGAAAGGCCCTAAGTTCAGTAACTAGTACCAGGAATATAAATAGATGAATTTCAATATTTCTATTGTTGTATTGAAGCACTCAAAAATGTTACTACCAGTTCTAGTCAAGTCACTGTCACTGAAAATGTTCTATTGTCTATATGATACAGCTCAAAAGTCACCAGACCAGTTTTTGGTGTCCACATTGCTTTGACTTTCTTGTATTTGATTGTGTGGTAATCAAATAAGAGTCACTAATTTATCATGTATTCCCTAGATGCACTATTTTTTATTCTATAAACATTTCCAGTACAGATGGTACAAACTTCAAAACAATCGAGTGATATTTCATACTTCTGTCCTTGATAACTCTAACTACAAAAAATAATTAAGGATTCTATATAATTTTATGGAGCTTTTCTGTATAAAGATCAAGACTTTCACAGTGAGAAATAAAAATAATGCCTAAGGGGGAAAAAACTGATGTTGATCAATCAGTTACAATATTATCTTTTGTACAAACCTGGGAAAAGTTAACATGTTGGAGGTAAAACAAAGACAGAGCTCCTCTCTGAGGTTATTAGCTATGTTCTTTCAATATTCCACAAGAAGCTTTTGTTATAGGTCTTGTGAGCTACCTTATTACCACTTATCTTCCTTTACCTCCTAATGGAATCCTATTTTTTTAAAATGTAGTTTAATCTTTTCCTTTCAATGAAGTGAATCTTATATGTGAGTCATGGTGCTCCCATTTTTGGCCTGTCCCCCTCAGGCGATGTTTGCTTATGATTGGTTTGATGTGCTCATGTGATTTAGTTTTGCGTAGTCAGTTCTCAGAGGAGTTGTTTTGTGCTTCACCTGGAGCAGATTTTTCAATGGATAAAAAAAAAAATCAAGGAGAAATTGGTCCTTGATGTTTCTCTTGGGTGCTTTGACTGCTGTAGATAAAATCTTGGACCCTAGTTATGATTGGTATACTGATTTAACCAACCCTCCGTTTGTTCTTGGGACTTCCTTATACAAAGTCTACTATGTTTTCAGGATAAGAATGTTGCTCACTTGCATCTGATCTCTCCCCAGCTTCATAGCTCATGCTTTACAGTTTAATAGTAAAATAAGCCAAGACTTCACGTCTGTGACTTAGTTCATACTATTCCCTTCTCATCTGAGTGCCATTTTCATTAATGTGTTTATAGAGTCATTTTGTAGTGTCAGGTGTAAGATGCCGAATGAAAATCATTTTTATTCTTTAAATGTCTTAAGCACAGTGTCTGAACACAAAATCAGGGTGAGCCTCTGGTGTCGAGTACATGTAATGCTGTCTGAGTCCTTTTTCTTCATTCTCGTATTTTTTACTCAGCAGTTTCCACAGCGTACCTAAATACCAGTATATAGTAATAATACAATTGTTTTCTTTAAAAAATCATAAGGATGTGTAATAAAAATCAAGATTTTTTGCAATTATCCTAAGTTTAATGAATATATTTATTTTTGCTAATTCATACTTATAAGTGCTTCCTCTCCAACCAAAATATTCAATTCCAGCATTCTTAGCATCATTGTAAATTGAGGTATATTGACTAGAACTAATAAATAGTTTTTCCTCTTACTGGTACAAATTCTTTTAAATATTTTTAGTGTGCTTTTGAACAACTTGAAATTTTCCACATGACTGAATTTCACAGAATATGTGACAGATCAACTTTCTCTGTAGCATGGCTAAATTTGTGACTGTTGCTCATATTTCCACCATCAAGTGTAAAGACGTAAGGAATAGGTCTCTACTAAAGTTCCTCATTTTCATTATGGTATGTATTAGAAAAAATGATTATCAGTGCAGTACTGTTTCTCCAGTAAGTTTTTAGTGGACGAGAAATAGTTTGATTTGACTAGTTGCCTGCTTGAAGGGAAGCTACTGCCGAAGATTTATCTCAGTTAGAAGATTTCTCTCTGATTTTGATCCTGTTAAGCAATAAAATAAAATAAAATAAAATAAAGAGGGGTGTGTTGGGGGGAGGAGGTAATATTCCCACCTCAAAGGCTTTTCTTCAAGGACTTTCAAGCCAGAGCTCAATGTCTAAGTTTGTTTCCAAACTCACGTTTCTCCAGTTTCTAAGAGGTAGACTTCTATTAGGCCACCAGGCTAGCGCAACAATGTTTAGATATTATTTCAATCAAAGAACTGTGTTCCATTACCCTAGGATCTATGTCAAGCTGTGGATTAGGTTAAAAAACCAACAAAAGCTCCTGGTGGTTGAAAGATTATAAGTGTTTTGCTACATTACCGCATTGCAGGCATGAGCACGTTCTTTCAGCATTTTAGTTTCACAATGTTACAATTAATTAATTGTGTCTATAGAGCTAAAACACTAGTCAGAGTTACCGCCTGCACTTTTAATAAATCCTTTGAATTCCCTTGATCTTTCTTTTTTCTTATCCTCCCTGTGTACTGTAGCACAACTTTCCCAAACCCATAAAACTTTGATTAATGGAACAAAGAATTAGACTTGAGATACCTGCTCTGGTTACTCTCCCATGCTTTCCTGACCCTCAGGTCACCCTCTAAGTGTATGTCAACCTCTTTTCCTTACACAACAATAAATGGAAAAAATAAAATTGCAAAGGACGACCACTTTTGCCATCACTAAATGTTTTAGCCAGGTATGTGATTAAACCCTTTATCCATTTATCTTTTTATTGCGTGTGTGTGTGTGTGTGTGTGTGTGTATCCAGTCACTATACAGTGTTGCTTTTCTAGGAATGGGTAGCCATTTTTTAACCCTTTCCTTCTTTAGCTTTGTGACAACATGTATGTATACAAATTTGGCAGCTCAGTGGTAGAGAGCTTGCATAGCATGTGCAAGGAGTTTGGTTCAATTTCCAGCACTGTATAAGAAAGGTAAATAAAATGGACCAAAAAATCACTTTATGAATCACTTGAGACCCTGCTTCCCTTGCAACTTTGGAGAAAAACTTCCTGGAGTCTTGCATGAAATCATAACCGACTCAGTAGTTTCCAAATCCTCTTAATTGATACAAACTAATTGTCTCAATTTGCTTCAAATGTGGATACCCAAGTTTAGCTATGCTTTTAGAAATTCTCTGTTTGTGTCCTCATTGCCATATGCTTCCCCCCCGCCCCCCTTTCCTTTTAAAATGCAATTTAGGTTGCTTTAGTTTCTTAGGGAGCCTGGCTTTGTTCTCTTTGGGTATTGCTGGTGTAAGCAACTATCACTGTTTTGATTTCAAGGTGGTCAAGAAGGCCTCCTGCAGGCCTGTCTCTGGTGTGAAGGAAAGCCTCAGTTCTGTTGCTTAATGGGCCAAGGGTTGGGTTCCTCGCTGAGAGCCTTGTGATTTTGAGGTGGCACCCAGCAGGGGATGTCCCATTAGGACAAAGAGACAGCAGGTTTTTTGTTTCTCTTAGGCACTACCTAAGGCAGGATGCAGATAAGTGCTTCTTTCCTTCCAAACTGCTCTCCTGAACTCAGTTTGTGAAACTATCTGCCTTAGTCATGCCTTGATGTGAAGATTAAGATGTAATGGAAGTCAGCTAAATTTCATCCTCAACATTGTCTCCAAAGAAACCCAAAAACCAAAAGCCAACCAGACAAAAAATGGTCTTTAGTTCAGAAGAATTCACTTCACTTTCTTTTACAGCAAATACTGAATTAAAAAATATGCCCCAATCATTGTTGGTTGACAGTTCAGCTAACAAGATGTAATGGCTTCTCTTAAAATGTTCAATTGCTTATTAATAAAGTGAAGTATTTTGCTACTAATGTCCTTTCTCTCTGACAAGAGAAGGCTTTGTACAGGCCAGATTTCACCTAGATATTGTGTTATTTACAATACATTTAACTAATACTGAAACTATAATGGGTTGTACAATAATTGTGAGATTATAAGGCTTTATGTTTTGTGAAGCAGGAAACAACAACGTAGAGGAGTTATGGATACAAAACATGTCTTCTCTGGTAGTTTTCCATTGAGCTGGAGAAATTGTTCTCTTAGATTCAACACCCAAAGAATGCATTTTTTTATATTGTTCAAAGCTGACCTCTGCTTTAAGAAGTTTATCTGCACTTTTTCATCTGTTTAGAAACATACATTTTTGGTTAAGAGATCGAAGACAATCTCTCTTTGTCTATTTTTTTTCTCTGAGCTAGGGAGGTTGAGATAAAAAAGAATGACTCTTTAAAAGTCACACATGGCTGTAATTTAAGATTTTTTCCCTCTCATTGTCCGTAACAGTTGAAAGAAACCTTCAATGAAAGTTTATTAACTAGGCCAATGCCCGAGGCAATAAAGGTTCATTTATTACCAGTTTCTTGGCTGTTTTTCTTCTTCTATTTTTCAGTTAAACTCATAGCGTAAGATAATACTTCACAAAATTAAACCTTTGACCTTCTGTAGAGTTAAGTCTCCTTTGATTAGATAAAGTAACAATTTATGGTGCGGCATGAGGTTGCACACGAAATGAATAATGCAACAGACTCCGGGTGGACTGAGAATCTATTGCTTTTGAAAAGATGAATGTTGTTTAAAGGGGGAAAAGTCCACTTAAGTGTGTTGTCTTTATTCTGTATGCACTTCAGCAATATTTCAAAAGGCTTTACTTCCAAGATAAAGTTATGTTTGCATTTTCTAATTCTCAGTAAAAGGATGTATAGTAAAAGGACAAATGATTATGCTAGACTTTCCTGGTGTTACAAACAGCACCATTAGAAAAGAAAATACACGAAAATGATCAATGGGTTTGCAAAGGCAATTCCAATTGATGGCACAATTAGAATATTGTTAATTGTGCTAACATTTGTGACTCTCTAAGTATGGTTTACATTAAAATAACATTTAATAACTTTAGCCTAGAAATACAACAGTAATGACAAAATATCATAAAAAAATTAAACCATTTTTTGGTCAAACCAACCCATAAGAATTCAGTTTCTGGTTAATATGATAAGGTAAACCTCATTGAGGTCAATATTGTTTTACCTTTTGCTCTGCTTAAGTCATTTTATAAACTCAAAATGACACAGCTAATTATTAGGTCTGATTAGAGATGAAATGCCCTGCTATTTCTGTCATTTTCTGTTTTTTTTTTCTTCCAAAATTGATTGCAAAAATCTGAGAAAAATCTGAAGCCCAACAATGAAAACATTTTATTGGGATTGGCTAATTGTTCCAGAAAAGATACACATACTTGCAGAATCAGAAGTGATGTTTACTCTGGCTTCCATTCCGTGGAGGTACAGAGATGTGTACATAGAGCAAGTCCGTGTTTCTTAAAACACTGTTGTGATTAGCTACTTGTTTAAATCACTAATTGACATGCAGAAGCTGAATCCTTGAGAGGAGTGTTTTAGTTTTAGTTTGGTTCTTTTTCAATTAGCTTAAATTATTTAAGGTGAATAAATCTACTGCAGTGATTTAGTTTCTTTTAATAGAATCTCCCGGTACAACGCAAATTAGGTCAAAAGAAGCCTTTGGATTAGTGCAACCGCAGATATTGCTCCTAAGATGAAGAGATATTAGGAGAATTGAGGGTTAGTTATGACTTAGCATTGTTTGGAAATAAAGCGCAAGGCCCTCTCAAAACACACAGAAGTGTGGCATTTCTTGTCACACTGAAGATTAAGCATTTCTTTCAACTGGTTTGTTTGCTGCAGCAAAAGACAGAAGTGAATGATGCAACACCAACCCTTCTTTCTTGACGTCCATTTGCTCTCTTTCTAGGTTAATTGAGTCAAATATACTGATCATCTCATTTAAGAGAAATGGTTTTAAACGTCAACAACAGGATTTTCTCTTTTTTTGAAAAATAAGGTGTATACTCATTTCATAATCAACCTCAGTAATTTGCCTAGTTATACTAAAAAAAATTAAGTGACTCAACTGTGATTACAAACTTGTGCCAGGACAAAAGATTCATTTACTTAAACATGTCACTTTGTTGGAGATGACAGCCACTTGGGTCTATGGGCCACAACCTACACTTCTTTTCAAACTTTTCCAGCATTTGATGGAATTTTCCCCCCGAATTTAACCAGGGTTTTTCTTGTCTATGTTCCAACTTCAAAACTGTAACCAAAATCCTATTTTCTGAGAATTGCTGACCATTCATGTTTTTCTTGTAACTACTCGAAGGCTAAGGAAGGTTGAGACACACGCAACAACATATTGACAGAGGGAAGAATGCATTGTCTGACCACTTGTTCCTGTTCTTCTTGTGACTCGGTGAATTCTATGATGCCATGTGTGTTGTTTCCAGTTCACCAAAATCCTGAGAAACCACACACACACACACACACACACACACACACACACACGCACACTGTATACATAAAAATTTTGTTTCTTTAATTTCAGTGTGTGTGTGTGTGTGTGTGTGTGTGTGTGTGTGTCTTCTCCATCATCTCTTCTTACAAAAAAACTATACACTGACAGAGCTCTATGTGGTACCTGGATTCTGGGAAAAAAAAACATAAAAGAGACTCATCGACATGTCAGAAGATTTAGAAGATGACTTCCATGATATTGAGAAATGTAGATTATTTGGGGGAGATAATTTAAAAACTAAAATGCCAGTGAAGTTATTCCTTTGAAGAAAATTAAACTTATGGTACAGTTTTCTCTTTTCACTTACACTGTCTGAACTGTCTATTAACAAGTAATTTCCTTCAAACATCCTTTTAGAACATCACACACTGACAGTCACCCTCATACTAGTTAGAGACACCTGCCTGGGGTTAATTTATTGAGTAATTATGTTTAATGGATAACAAAAATAATAAGTCAATCAGTCCTTAGACAAATATGGATGCATCTAATGTTTAGTTCTTTTGAAAATAAGAAAATACAACAAAATAAAAAAGATGCTACAAAGAAAATTAGTCAAAATTGGCCTATTTTAATGTCTGTAGGTAGGATTTGTTCCATATTAAAGATAAGTAGAGAATAAAAAAAGAAGTTCTTTTCTTTCCTAGACTGCATAGTTTATAACCCTCCTGATACATCCATTCTTATATTTATTGACAAAGTCCATGGGATCAAATGTTGCACCTGGAGTTAGAGAAATTAAGAATATTGTATCCTTATTTAACATGTTACTTTATATAAATGGTTAACATTATTGCCTGTAACTTTCATCATAAGCAAAAGAAAAGTATTACATTGGGTAAAGTCTCTCTGCTTCCCATGTCTTACAAGTTTAGAACTCATGTAGCATAGAAATTATTATAGCATATAAATAGTTTTATAAAGTAATAGTAAATGTGGAAGAAAGGATATGTGTTCAGTATTTTGTGCTAAATTCATTTCCATAAATTCTGTACTTTTAAAACATAAATTATTGCAATTTTAGAATTTTCAGTGGTTATGTTTCAGCGTATGAGCCAGTGATCAGAAAGGGAGCCTTTCACGACATTTATGGAGATTGCTCAGGGATTTGACCAAGTGACATCCCTGTGGTGTTCCCTCTCTCTGGTTCCACTGCTGGTACAGTCCCTTACTGGTGCAAACCAGGATCTTAAACTCCCCAGAAAAAGAATGCTGAACCTGATGCCCATTTGATTATTGCCATTATCAATATTACAGGAAGCAATGTATTTCTTACTGTGTGTGTCTCCAAATTAGTGTTGGCTTTGTTGTTGTTAATCCAAACACTTTAAAAATCTAATTCAATCAATTGAAAAGCCAAAAATTGGGATGGAGAGTGTTTCCATTAGTGGCCGCAAGGATCAATTTTCCTTTTCTCTGCAGAGTACAAATGGGTTGCAAAGGGCAAGAAAATTCAGTCTAATGGACATTATGAAATAACTTCACACTGAAAATCTTCAGCCTAACAGGACTCACAGCTAAGTTAGCTGTTCTAGTTGAGTATTACGTCTCTTAGTCATTCCAGAGCGAAGACAGGCATGGTGTAATCAGAATTTTAATTTTCTGGGAAGTATGGAAAAAATGGCATAATGAAAAAATAGTGTCCGTTTTTGAGTAGCTGATAGGAAAAAAAGAGAGTGGAAAAAGGGTAACTGTTTTCAAATTGTTGCACTGAGCTTGGAGTCCTTTTAAGACAGAGTGACTTCAATGAGTTGTAATACCAACTCCTATGGCACCTACGATGCACCCTTAACATAGTTTTGTGAAGAGTCTATAGGAACTGTCAGAAGCAGAAAGATTATTTCATAGTAATGACTGTTGAATTGAATGATGCTTTTTGATGTTTTACTTTGTGAATTGAATTGTTAGACAAGATTAATTGCACACAGTGAGAGTTTTAAATGAATGGCTATGAACACATTGAGTTTCTCTTTATGACACATGAGGAAAAGAGCTGAAAGGTTTAAGTGAATAAATGTATTTAATGCAAGAAATGCCTGGGCTAATTTTAAAATTCCTTCACCAACATCTTTATTGAAGTGGGAGCCCACTTTATTCATCTGTCTTGGTTATATTGCTCTGGTTGCAGTAATTTAATATTCCTGCTTTCCACTAATCTTCTAGTTCAACAGAAGTAAACAATAGGATTCATAAATTAAGAAATGCACTCTTCTGAACATGCTTATAAGATTAAAAAAAACAAGGCTGTAAACATTTATGACTGAAACAAACTAGATTGTTCAAATACTGCCATGATGTATCATGTATACCAATATGGCACTGATATCAGTTAGAATACAAACAAGGTTTTAAATGATGTGCCCCTTCATTTCAGCTGGAGAATCCGCTCGGCACCATCTGCCTATCAGATGGTTAGGAACCAGGGCTGCGTATTAATGCCACATGTTCGATTTTCCTCCTTCTTGTAATGGTTAGATTCATATTGCTAATAGCTGTGCATGAGCACTGTCAATGAAATTTCTGTGACGGTGGAGTGAGGAGATATTTATAAGCCGCCTGTCTCCCTGAATAATCAGGGGGAAGAATGCCAGACGTAAACAACTTACTGATCCCAGAATATTAATAATAACTACCATTGGCTGTAATCTACTTCAAGTTTAAACTTGCTTCTTCCAAATTTAAATAAAGTAACTTAGACTAATAAAATTCTATTATACAGAAGGCTTGACTACTTACCATCTCATGGATATAATTCATTTTATTCAGCCATTAGGTTTGGGGAGATGCATTTTATATGGAATGCATGTGAAAGTAGACAACATATCAAGCATTTGGAAGTCATCTTGATGTCTTTGAAACCAAAGATCAAAGATTGGACCTTTCAAGTTAATGAGCAAACAAACAGATCAGAGAAAGAAGTTGACAGCAATATGTCTCTTTTATTGATATTTATAATCTACAGTTGTAATCATCTATTTATAACTAAGGGCACTAACTTATTTGAAATAAATAAAATGAGGATACTTTTTCTTCTTTAAAGAGAGTGATCAGGACCCTTTAATGGCATTCAAAGAATTTAAAGGCTATTTTAATAAAAGTTAAAAGCAGTCCAAAAATGTCTTTGCAGAGTAAAATAAGGCTCTTAAATGATAACAGTTCCTGCTTAGGTACTGAAATATAAATGTGTGGATTGGTTTTAGGACATTGAATTTGAATCACAAAGGCTTTATTTTGGTAACACAGAGTGAGGATTTATTGATTTTTATGATGAATTTGATCAAAGAAGAAAAAGCAAATCATTTGCTAAAAACATCATTTTTAAATATCCATTTGTAAAATAAATTCTAGCTCTCTTCTTAGGAACCTTTTGTCATATTTATATTTTTGTTAGTAACAGAGAAAATTTAAAACTATATATACGGACATAATGGATATTATGATTTACTTTAAGATGTTAGCAATCACGTTTGCAGGCCTTGCAGAGTGTACATGTATTGTATACTATATTATACAACTAATTCTCCATGGCGCATCACTGAGGTAACAATTATTGTCTCCAGTTTTAAAGAGAAAAATTTAAATCCTAAGACATGGTATAATTTTTTCTCTTCTCTCGGATGAATTTGATGCTGGTTGTCCAAAGTTTATAGGCTTTTTTAGGATGCTCTTTTCCACCTCCGTTGTTGTTTGGTCTTACCTGAAAAATGAGGTTGGATAACTGCCAACTTCCATTTGCTTACTAATTTAACAGAAAGATATTGGTGGAGCATCAAATATTAAAAATCGAAGAGAGATTGATTGAGTAGTCTGAAGGTTTTACATAGTTGGTTTAAAAATAATATACCCTCGGCTCTGAAGAAACAAAGGTGAATGGTGCCTCCAAAATGTTTCCATCATAATTCAGATCGTCATATGGCAAACTGTATTCTAAGTTATTTATGAAAATCTATTCTTTCTTTTTAATTGCAAAAGATGATGTTGCTATCTTCAAATAGGAAAGAAATAGAAACTCAAGTATGTTATATCATTTAAGGTAAATAAAATATTAATAAAATCAGAGACATATTTTTTCTGAAGACAAATTAAAGACATCATAAATATGAATCGTTATCCTTTGAAGTAAAACATTTTAATAGCAAAAATTCCTTAATCTATTATTTTGTCAAGGAAATGAGTTTTCAATATTAGAATTTTTTCCTTTTTAGTGATAAAATTTTTTTTAGAGCCTTTAAAAATACAACTAAATTATACTCTGCCCTTGACCTAGTTCAATATATATTTTGTATTTGTGTATGAGACACTCTATATCTTCCTTTTCAATGTAAAAGTAAAGTAAAGTAGATGTGTTAACTTCTTAAATCAAGGAATATTTATTCATCCATTTATTTGATCATATTTGTCATCTACTTATGATTTCTCTATATTGATATTTTTGAGTCAGTCAATTTTGCTTTATTAGTTGTTTCTGATATTTGCTATCATTAATTATTTAATAATAGCTTGAATTTATATTAGTCCTTTTGTTGATTCTTAGGTGTGGTCGCTTTTGAAAGCTAATGCATTGGCTCTCTGCTTGTTTAGCATGCACTTACTGTAAGTTAAAAATATACTCTGAAGGTTTTTGTGTTATTTATGTATCTATGTATTCATATCTATTTTTGTGTATCTATAATTTTAAAATTATTTTCTTCCAATGAGTGAAAAATCTTATAAAATTTATAAGTTGAGAAACACTGAATTACTTAGTACTGAAGAGAAATAGGTTGATTTGATTGAGAAGAGTTCGAGGAGGTCACAATTTGCAATATAATAAAATGTGGAAGCAGGAGACAGCAAAAAATTTCTTAGTCAAGATGAGGGAGGGATATGATTAATCAGAACATGGCTTTCAAGTGATTTAAAGAACATAGCAAATATTATGAGTCACCACTGTTTACTCAAATGAACAATTCTTGACTGAATAGAAAATATCATAGCTTGAATTTTCTATGAAATGTAGATGTAAGACCTAATTCACATTATCACACTTTATTCTCTCTTTTTAAAAAAGATAACTTCATTAGGGGACTAATTATACAACGGGACTGTAAGGCTTGTGTATAGATTAGAAACTAACTTTTTACTACAAACAGCAAGGTGCAGGGGATTTACGAATTTACATTAGAGATTCAAAGGGGCCATTACAAAGCCAAACTGAGCTATAATAATTACAGAGGGGGTTGAATCTTTTGTGATCTTTTCCAGCCTTAGGCAAGACATACCTATGAAGAGTCATGTTTTACGTTACATTAATGAGATTTACTACTTTAAATATATTCACATTTATCAAAATAACTACCATATTTCTCCTGTAACTCTTCAAGTAATCTAGTTTAGGGAAATATTTTCTTCATTCAGTGCCTATGTATGAGAGCCATTCAAGAGGATGTTGGGGACACACATCATAAGAACGTATTTCTGCCCTTTTGGTCATATAATACAGTTAGAAGGGCCCCATCCTCCTTAGAACCATAACCCCACTCCCCGGGAGTTAAGAGGAAGGAAGTGTCCAAAAGACGGCTCTGTTCTTCTCATAGTGCACGTTAAATCTTGTGCCGCATAGAGACTAACCAAAAATAATGCAGAGTCAGAGGTGGGACTCAGGCCTACTGCATCAGAATCTGATTTGGTAGGTTCGCCTATTTGCTTAATTTAAGTTTCATGCCCGATTCTGGTGCACAGTGAGGAATGGCGATCTCCTATAAGCGGAGAAGAAAGTGCAACTGGTGAACTACTAATTCTACTCGAAAGTAGTTTGGGAAAAGCAAGCCATGGTTCTTGAAAAGTGTGAACCTTGGGCTGCTTCTTGGCAAATTGAGAACTATTCTGTACTTCAGAATGAAATGCCAGGAACCCGAGCTTGGCAGTCTGAGGGTGTCACATGTGAACCAGCGCACAGAGGATGCAGAGGCAGGCAAGGGGCGGAGATCTGAATTCTTCTCCAGAAAGGAAGAACAGCATGTATAAGGATTGACTGGAAAGCATGACGTAGTCTACTGAGGAAGGCAAACCGGGGTACCCGGAACACAGAGGACAGGGAGAAGGTGACTCTGTGAGGAAAGGAACCAAACACTGTGAGCCTTGACAGCCACGTGAAGCACTGACCTTGACCCAAAGCTGGCCGCCAATGTTATGATTAGGGAAATGTTGACTAGTGTGAGAGATTAAAAACAGAGAAAGGAAAAGCCATGTTTTTTTCTGGGTTTTGGTTTTGAGAGCTGAGGATGGAGCCCAAGGCCCTCCTGCTGAGCTACATTCCTAGCCCTTCTTATTTTATTTTATTTTTTAAAAATTTGAGACACACTCTCATTAAATTGCTCAGATTGGACTCAAGCATACAATCCTCCTGCCTCATCTTCCCAGAGAACTAGAATTACAGACCTTACCTCCCTGCTTTGTGAAAGTGGAAGATGTTAAAAAATTTATTGCAGGATCTTAGGGAAGCAAAAGAGAAAGTTCTCACTATAGGGGGCACTGGACATGGAAAATATTTGAATGTGAAAGATGTTAAAGATTTAACACGAAAAACCCATCAAACAGCCAAAATAGCTACCAGAAGTAACATCAGAAACTTGGAGTTTGTCAAAGTTTTCTTTGGACGTTCAAAAACCTGAGCTAAAACGGTGTTATAAAATATTGTATTAAATTACAGTGTACACATATACATATGTGTGCATCTGACACATATCTTTTGAAATAGATCAGAAACGTAGAATATGTAAAAACTACAAAACAGAAAGACAAAGTGCTGTAAAAAGATCACCTACGTAATAAAGTCATAAAATATAAGTTTTTGAAAGCTGAGGCTAAGGCACTCACCTAAGGACACATATAATTCTCCTTACTTGGGAGCTATGTCAACCACAAAACAGTCTACAGGAATTGCTTATTGAGAAGCTAAGATGTACAGCGTGCCTGGCTTGCAGTACGCATGATACAAATTCTTCACATAGTTTATCTTGTTTGAGCCTGATATTTTCCTTTTGAGATTAGAATGGTTTTATAGAAGAAGAAGATTTGATGGCTTGTCCAAAGCCAAATAATGCGTAGCTACGTCTCATGTTAGTTAATTTGATTTTGATCTATATGATAATAGCAATCATATCTCAAGCTCTGGGCTCACTTTTATGATTCGAATACTATAAGCAGACTTACTTGGAGCATAAATCAAAGACAAAGGCCTGAGAAGTGTCATAAATCGCCAGCAGGTCAACATCTGACAACCCAAGGAAGGGACAAATAGGACATTCACATTGGTGACACTGCAAAACCAAGGAAAAGTCATTTTCTGAAAAACATACAGAGAATGTAAAGAGAATGGGAAAGAAAATGTTCTGAAGCATCTTTGAAGGAAATGAGTAATTGGGTAGAAAATTCAATCATAGGAAGATGAGAGAATCAGTTAAAGTTGTGACTTAAAAGGCCGCGAATGTTCAGGCCAACCCCTGATGGATTCTTTGAATTAAATCAGTGTCTTTTGTGGGGGCAGTTTTCAGTTTTTCATGCACAGATCCAGTCTAGATCTTGTTGAGTTGGGGTGAAAGCGGTCAAGGCCCCTTAGTGGTGATCTGAAGGAAAGGTGAAATCTTCTCCTACCTCTGAACACACACTGAGAAAGACTTCCTTATAATTCTTTGGGCACAAAGTCTTTGCTGTAGTAACTAGAGATATGATTAGTGAGGAGGGAAAGGAGGATAGGGGTACTTAGTCTCTAACCCACCAACTCGGCATGGAAATAAATATAAAAGTAAATAAATTCACAGAAGCCTGGAGCACTGTAGTCGGAAATCCTAAAGCAGCTGTCCTCAGAAGACTGGATGGTGATAAGGGGAAGAACAGGTACCCTGTCATGAATGTAACATCCGAGAATTAGAAGAGCTTTTTCATCGTCTGAAGGGCCTGTCATTTTGTAGATGAGGGATGCCAGGCTGAAGAAAATTGACCTGGTGAGTGTTCACACATATGAAGAATAAAAACGCTAACCTGCTCAGAAGCCTCTGCCGACTACTCAAATACTTTGTAAGAACATTTAGAGTGGCTTTGTGATCTTCTGAGATCTGGTCTCAAAAACTCTGTTTTTAATCTAATGCCTGCCCCTTCCTCCTGTTCTCTGGATGAACAGCACTGAGCTGTTCTTCACAAACATCCCTGCACAGGGGCTAAAATGTTTACTTGGGGACTAAAAAAAGGGCTTTTCAAGTCCTGTGTTTTCTACCTGTAAAGTACATATAATGAACATCCATATTTTTGGATTACTACGGTGCTTAACCTCTTTTTTTTTATTTGGTCACTTAAATCACCTCTTTAATAAGCAGAAGGAAATTATTTGAATTATTATATTTTATTTTTGTTAAACACCTGGAAAACTGGAGCTTGTGTTGTGTCTAGACACACGGTACCTGCCACTGAGAAGTGTCATGCCTACTGAGAAAAGTGAGTGGATGAACATTTACCACGAGGCACAGCACGTGCTAGAACAGTATGGATGGATGTGATGTGGACCGAGAGATGCGGACAGACACGGGCACAGCGAGGAAGGGTAGTCAGACTAACGAGTAGTAGGATTTTACTGAAGGCTGACCAGTCAGGGAAGTGAGTCACTGAGCAAGATCATCATGGAAAAAGGAACAGCACGCAGCAAGCTAGAGGCTCGAGGCATCAAGTCATGGAGGTGAAATAGTGGAAGGTCTGATCGGCTTGAGTGTGGCACGATACAGTCATGAAGCACCTGGGTGATAAAGTCGGTTTAAACTTGTTAGACAAAGGCTTTGTGGGTTAAGCCAGCTATTCAGACTTTCTCTATCTTTTAAGCAACTATAAGGGATTTTGAGCAGCAATCGCAGGTTCAGTCTGGTTTCTTTGAAAGGTAATTCTGACTGCATTTCCACCACTATGCTGCTCTGTTAGAATTATGTTCCTGCCGATTCTGTGTTGGGAATTTAGAGCCCTCCTTTTATCAGCGGCATGCAATTGGCTAGTTGGCTATGATACCATGTTATCGGAGTGTTGTACAAAGAAATCAGAAAATCTAATAGATGCTTGTGTGTGAATTTTAAAAAGTACACAGATTCTTATGTGAAAAATCAAAACGTTAATTATCTCATTTTTAATTTATTCTTTTAAGGTCTGACAGCAGCAGCTGCAGCAGCTGCCGCTGCTACCAATGCAGCTATTGCTGAAGCAATGAAGGTGAAAAAGATCAAATTAGAAGCTATGAGCAACTATCATGCCAGTAATAACCAGCATGGAGCAGATTCTGAAAACGGGGACATGAATTCAAGTGTTGGTAAGTTTCATATTCAGTGAAACTGATTGGAATCACTTTACTATGGAAATACTTTTCCAGAGTGAAGGTCACAGATGCCCATTGCAAAGGTTTGTATTATTAGCTCAAAAACAGAGTAGAGTTTGAAGATACCATCTTACCACTCTAACCACTGTGTTTTAAATTTTTAGCAATATAACTTTGTATGCGAGGACCAGTTTTGTAACTTCTGCTTTAAACATTCAGTTAACATATTCCAAATTAGAAATATATTTTCTTAATCAGTCTTCTACTTGTACTGTGTACAAGGAAGGTGAAAGAAAAAAAAAAACTATATGTAAAAATCATACACTTATTTTTTTCTATTATTTCAATGCATTTATTATCAATTAAGACATTTACTACTGCTAACAGCAAAGCACATACTGCAACACCCTGTTTTCCACGGAGGATGTGCTTCAAGACCCCGGTGATGGCCGCGCTCATGGTTAGAACTAAGCTGCACATGTGCTGTATCCCAGACTTCAGAATAAGTTTTACAATTTAAGAATAGTAAGGATTCAATCATAATTACTAGGAAGTATTCGATGGCAATATATTATAATAAAATCATTAAAACTTGAAAAATATTTTTGGTTTTCACTCTTTTCAGATTCCAATTAACTGTAGGTAGCTGCAACTATGAAAAACCGTAACAATGGATAAGGAGCACCACTGAATCTTTTTTGTGTTAGCAAAAATGAGGGTTCTTTTGAGTAACCCTTTCTATATACCATTACTACAAGTATTCTTCTTATAAAATATAATTCCAATTTCTCTCTTCTTTTCTGACATAAGGACAGAAATAGATTAAAAATTAACTGTCATACTTAAACTAAAAAATAGTTTTATTAGTGCAGAGTGTTCATCTGAGTAATTTCTGTTATCATATACAACTTCCATATTGGTTATTTTTTAATTAATGAAATCCATAGTATCCAGGTGTTGACATACTGATATATTTTATTTTGTTACTGCACGGGTTTGTTACTGCATGGTTTAAAATGTAGAAACCGTCCTCCAAATATAATTCAACAGTGGAAAGTTAGACCCTCCAAGATGTGTACTAGGTGTCATACATATGTTTGTGAAGGATACAAAAATTCATAATAGTTCAATTAAAATCTCCTTTCCAAGCATCATTTTAACAGATTGTTTTCTGAGTTAATTACCAGCTCTCTACTTTCAGTCCATTCAGACATATTTAAGGATGCATGAAGGAAAGCTGTGTATTTTAGTAAGCATCATTTCCATTGCAGTTCTCTGGAAACAGACACTAGCCATAGCATGAAATGAGTGTCACAGTACAAAGTCATTTTAAAATTTATCCACAAAAGACAAAATGTTTTTGCTTCAATGATACTAGAGGGCAGCTTCTTTGTCATAAGAAAAATATAAATTGTTTTGCTGGAGCCTTGTAAGAAACATTGAAAATGACTGGTAGTAATAGTTTGAATTGAGAGCAGGTGTTTGCTGCTATGTTTAGGAGGGTGAAAAGGCCTGGAAGAGAGCCCAAAGAAGGGTCCTTAAAACTCAAAAGGAAAATATTAGTGCTTCATTTATAAATTCTCTTAGGGAGAACTCCAGGATGGCAGAGGGTTGTTTAGGTCGTGGCTGACACAAGTAAATTTAGATTTTCAAAGGTAAGCAAGTACTGAAGAAAAGTAAGAGAGTCATAATTCTGTTTTAGAACTATTAAGTACACATTGCTTAGAAATAGAAGTCTTTTATGTTGACATCATTGAGCACTTTTAAAAGTAACTTATTGGCCACTATGGACTATAGTTATCATTCCAAAATGTAATCTGGATTCTTTTCAAAATTTAGAATTGATCTTGAGTGTGGGCTTTTCTTGATAGTTGGTGTTTTGAGGAAAGAGTCTTTAAACAAACAATATAATGACACTTAAAAAATATAAAAAGTTTTCCTGAATAGTAGAGCAGTGGTAAGCATTGTAGACTCTGACGGGCTTGAGGTGAGGAGGACATAGTTTGTAATTAAGCGTTTATGTGCACTGAATATTTAATAGCATGTGGTATCCATGCTGTTAGATTTTATTTATGTAGGTACGTAGGTTATCAGACTACCATCATGGCTTATAATAAGCAACCAAAGTTTCATTTTGAATTATTATTAAATGAAATACATTTTCTTAAATTCAGCTATTTAGTGGATAGTTTGTACTGCTTTCTTAGCTTTGAACACAGACCATTCAGTGTCAGTTTGAACCTGGATGAGAATTTGCTTGGATTTTGAGTTTTGATGTGTTAACATTGTTATTATTGCTAATCGCCGTGGCAAGAGGACCGCTTCTTTGTTGATAGCCGTAGCTGATTTGAAAAAAAAGTTTATATTGCCATTTTTGTTCCATTTTCACATGATGCTGTTTTCTAAGAATTTATAATTTATGGTACTACTCTTATTGACCACTTCCGCAGGCAGAGATCAGTGATCAGCTTGGTAGGGGGGGGAGATCAGCAGTGGTAGAGTGTGCAAGAGTCAAGATGGAGTTGAGCTCACAGAGATCCAAGCCATTGCAAAATAACTGTTTTTTTTTTCTAATAGCTTCAGTCTTCTTCTAAGAACATTGCCTGCCTTTTCATGGCTATACAGTAATTACTTGCTCTGTGAAATTTACAAGTTATGTAAATTTTTCCAGCCCCAAATTCCACATCTGGAAAATGATATAAATAATAGTGTCTATAACAAGAAAACTAAAATGCATGTCCAGTGATTACCACATTATTTCTTACAGTATTTGCCTATTACATTGTTTGGCCAGAGTTTCGATATTGCTTTTGCTGTCTCTGTTTTTCCTAAATTTGGCCTGCTTACTATCATCATTCCCCCATGCTGCCACCAGTGCTTCTTACTTCATCCGGTGTTCTCCACTCCAGGTATCCCTCGCTGTGCTGTAAGGAGATTTGGGCAGCAGACACATCGTTTGGATTCTTTCATTCTTTTTTTTTCCCAGCTCATTCTAAGAATATAAAAATAATGTAGATCAGGCCTAGAACTCATGTTTCACGTAGCTTATGAGCAGGATGCTTGAATAAACACATAGCTACTGCAGAGTATGCTGGATCCTACAGGACAATCGGTCATAATAAGGTGGTAAGGAAGTGATACTGAGGAATACAGATTTCCTAAGGAATCCCAAGAATCTTGAGTGCCTGTATTTTGGAACACAGACTTACCATGCTCCTGAATCGGTCAACTGACTCAAGTAGTTAAACTATTCAGAGAGATGCTACACAAGCAGTGTATTGTTGCTGCTTGATCGTGCTCAAATTCAGTGAGATTTCGGAAGTCCGATCTGTACTCTGTTTGCCCCCTATTATCATCTAGTCCACCAGTTCTGTTCAATATTTTGGGCTCTGTTTTGTCATTTCCCCCCTCCTTGTTTGTAAATAAATCCATACAGTCCCAGGAAACAGATTTTATTTTCACTAGTTTTGATTTGGTTTGATTTGACTTGATAAGGTGACAGGAAAATTTTGTTATTGATGACTGTTTTCGGTTCATAACATGAATCTTAAAAATTAGCCCCTCACTGACAAATCATTACTTTATACTACAATTTTGCTTGGTAACCTTGAGCTCACATCTTTTCTACAGAATGATCACTTTAGGAAGAAGTGAAGACCTCAGGACAGATCTGAGAGAGGCATCTGTGTGCTGAGTAAAATATATGGCCATGTCGCCATTCTCCCTCGTCCACAATCAATTGGATTCTTTTAGTTTAATATTTACTTGCTAAGATGAGATGCTAGTCTGCATGGTGATAAACAGTCTGCTCCTGGCACTTGAAGGTGACCTGTCAGTTCGTATGGACAAATCTCCTGCTTACTGAAATGTACAAAATAAATCATTAAAGCAGGCAGGTGCTCATTCCCAGATTTAAATCACTGTAGATTTATGATTTGAATTAATGCTTCATTTGGCCATAGAAATAGATGCTGAGACAAATGATAGGCAATAGTTGGGGTTTCCATACTGTAGCTATCCTGATATTGATTACTGAGATGTCTTAGCAATCTCTTGTTTATATCAAGTACTGTCTTGTGACAGGTTGGCTGATATGGGCTACATTACAGATAAGAAGGAAAAATGTTCTGAATTCTTTTTTGTGGCAACACTATCCACGACACACAGACCAGATACATTACTTTTTTTTTCTTTTTTTTTTCTTTAAAGAATGATCTGCATAACTAGTTTTAAAAATGCTGCTTGGAAATTGGAACTGGGATATTGGAAAGGCAGAATTTAAAACCAGTGAACCCAAGGTCAATTTGATAGTATATATTACTGTGTTTTTATCTGTTTATCTTTTCTTTTTGGCTTTAGGCATATTTTTGAGGGTACTAAATTAATCACAACTGGCTTAATCTAAATGAAGGAAACTTAATATTACTTCTAGTTGTTAAATGCTACATAAATATTGACACAGTGAGCATCTCTTAAAATATCTGTGTTTTTAAAATACTTGTTAAACCTAGTGTCTTACTCCCCTCACTAAAGACAACAAAGGAAATCAACCTTTAAAAATAAATGCATTAGATATTATTCCCAAGAGCAAAATTTTGAGAACCATAATTTGCCAAGAGACAGGAAAAGGCTGCATTTTTACTTCTCTTTGCGTTTTATTTAAGGAAAACACTATGTACACAGTTTAGAAAACACTCAGAGGATTTGAGCGGGACCTTTGCCACTGGTGAATATCTGACTCATAGACCTGGTAAACAGCTATCAACAATAGTAGATTGCTTGCTTAGTAGGAAATGAGTTCATATCTATTCAAAATGTGATCTCAAAACAGATGTCCCAAGAAAATCTCATTGTTTAAACTATAGTCATAACCCCTTAACTGCTGTTATTTCTTCAAGGAAGTGAAGTCATCTTAAGACTCCAGTATTTTGTCTTTCTGAACATTGAGGAACACAGACCAGCTTACACTTAAGATAGCGATCTATGAAACTGAGCACATGTCACTTGTTCAGTCAGACGCGTTTCATGTGCACAATATAGACGTTTCTTTTTCATTATTTTCTCACATTCGCAACAGTTACCAAGATGTGGGAATTTCAAGCAAGCATCGCGGCTTGAGCTGGGACGAAGAGCATAGTCTTCGGGAGTATTCCTCACTCCTTAGTTCTGCTTTCTCCCAACCTATGTAATAAAATAAACAAATATATCGAACAGGGAGAAGCGAGGCAGATGGGGAGATAAAATTATCTTTCCCAGCTGACCATCTCCTCCTTAGGTTTTTTCCCTTCTCCCTAAAACCTTCCTGCAGAAATAGAATAGTTTACACTGGAGTCATTTCCTTTCTTCCAACACGTGTGCCTGTTTGGAGGAAAATTAATTTTATGATTTCAGGAAAAAGTCTTAGAGACCTTGAGAAAGCAAATAAAAGGAAACTGAGAACTCAGGCCACCAAGCAGAGCTCCGCAGTTGCACATGGATTCTCTGCCTTGGCAATGTTAATGAACCTCAAATCCTTCCTATAATTAGATGAGGGAATTGCTTATATTTTCAAACAGATGATGCTGCTATAATGAAACGATTGACAGGGAATTTAAGAGTGTCTACAGTAGTCATTTGGTTTCTGTTATAAAAAAAAAGTTTAAAAAGAAGATTGGCTTTAGACATAGGTCCTGAGAGAGGTAGTAATTTACATAGCTTGCTATGACAGGTGTCTTTGTATAGCAAGGAAATAAAACGGAAGAGTAGAGAAATGATGGGCAGGTAGAGCAATTTTTTGGGGAGGGGTGTCCTATGCTCATTCTGCTTAGGTTCTTTAAAAGGGGCCGAGACTCAAGAGATGGATCCGGATTGAGTGCACAGCTGTAACTGCTGATGAGCTAATTGCTCCTTATCTCTCAGCCCCATTCATCTTCATTTTTTACCAATTACTGAGAATTATCTGTGTTCTCAGTTGGATATGAGAGTTAATCCTTTTTGGTTAAGCTGGCAGTACTGTGAGCAGATTCCAAATCGGAGGGTGAAAAAGCCAAAGCAAGCTTGCTCTAAAAATGTCTCCGGTTCAATGACAGTATCACTGATTCAGAAGGAATTTTCTATTGTTTAAGAGATAAAATATGGTGAAGTTCTCCTTAACTTTCAATATTTTACTGCCACACAACAATTTTTAAGATCTTCATTCCTCTCTGATAAGATTTAACAGTCTTCATAAACAGGGTCTTGCAAGCCAGGAGACACACACTCAAGACTGCTCGAAAATTCAGAAAGAAATTGATATATGAAAAGAAAAATGCTTTAGAGTGAATAGCCATTAATTTATATATAAATACTATTCATTGAGGCTTTTGTATTCCTAGGATTCATGTATTTCGAGGAACATTATGTCCAAATGCAAACTACTTCACAAATGTCACTTTAATGAAACTTAATGCAAGATCATATAAGCCTTTCTTAAAAGTATAGAACTGCCATGGTTTGTAACTCAATTGGTTGCGAATAGGCCATATGGTTAACCTCATTTCTTATGCAAAAGATGTCTTTATATCCTGGCATTTCATGCAAACTTGCTTACCTCAATATTAAAAGAAGTACTGAGTTACTCTTGTATCAATATTATGCATCTGTAAGAACTTAATATTATCAATGATGTTCCCAGTATTTTCTTCATTAAGTATTTAAATAAGATGGTCTAGTGAGGAATTATGAAGAATAAATGTCTAATTCAATGTAAAACTATAAACAATCATGTAAAATTTGAGTACTTCGTATCAAGATAGGTAGGCCCTTCTGAACGGATCCACAAACCGAGGGTGGGCAAGTCAGTAAAATATGTCACACAAAGTAGCTTCTAATTATATTCTAGCTAATAAAGGACTTGGCTACTTAGGTAAGATTCTGAACTGTTCAGATTTCTTATTTAATAAGCACAGATCTTTGTGCCCAATTATCCTGTAGACTCTAAAATCATTTGATTTTTTAAAAACTCAATAGAAAATAAAAGACAAATGCGATTCTTTACTGTGATTTCTAAGAAAAAATGCAATCAAGAAACAATTTAAACCTCTCAACATAAGTCACTAATAAACATTTTGTAATAGATCTATTAACATACCATGCAACTATTGCATATGATGGATAAGGGTAGATAAAACTTATTTTGGTTAAGAAATAGAAGGAAAATGACAAATTTTGTACTTTGGTATTACGTGTATGTTTTATTAAATCTGGAAGGTATTAAGAGTGAGCAGTGTTACATTTTTGTAGAAGATAACAGACATATAGACATGCAGCTTTAAGACATATAGCTTTAAGTCAGACTATTTTAAAATGGCGTGTCCTAGTACTTGATTATCTTATTGGGCTCTTTTATGTGATTCTCTGCGGAGAAAATGATATCATCCTGCTGTTTCTCCACAATTTGCTTATGTGAAACAGTAGAAATATCAATGATCACGACAGATGACAATGAACAGAAGATACTGTACTCTATTAAAAAGAATTATTGCACTTTACATTAGTAAAATGTATAGTCTCACACCTATTTCTTTATGTTAATACAATAAGCATAGCCATGGTAACATGTTAGATTCCTATCTGAAGTAGTAAATATACCATTTGAGAATCTGAGTTTTGAGGGTATTGCAATTTGTGTGCGGTTTCTTTTGTATTCAATGACCTGTCCAAACAATTGGCAAATACTTAGAAAATATTATGCAAGACTTTTATTTTAATATTTATATGACTTAAAGTATTGGGTGAGAAATGCCA
>PVKB01000014.1:1020991-1035432 GCA_004027205.1 Ctenodactylus gundi
CACTTGCAAATTTCATTAGTTGTGTACATTTTACTCTGCTTCTTGGAAATGTATTTTTTCTTTTCATGCAATTATAAATTTATAAATCCTGACATCGGGTCGTTGGACTTCTGAATTGTCCCACATTTGCTGTATTTTCCTCTTTCCTACTTTACATTTGGATATTCTAATTCTGACCCAAACTTATCCCAATCCTAAGTGCATATTTTAGCTAGGAGTTTAAAAAAATCACAAGTCTAACACATAATATAAACCCTATATTCATTTTTAGGAAAAATCATCAAATTTAAAAATGTTATTCTTATCAAAGATGTCAGCTTGTATCATCAGTGGCTTTACTTAACAAGTAAATTGCAGCCACCTAGAGCTGCCAGTTCTAACACACAGAAGAGTACATTAGTTTTTCTCTTATTTTTTTCATGAACATACCAGTGTTCAAAACTAGACTTACTGAAGAAGTAGAATACTCAAAACATGTATTTATAAAAACAAACAGAAAGCTTACAAACATTAACTTCTATTTCAAAGTGATGGCGTTGTTACAAGTCCTTTAGTTTCTTTTCTTCATAATGTCTTACTCAAGCCATTAATTAGACACACGCCCCACCCCAATCCCTCTTTCGATGGCGTGGGTGCACACACATACACACTCACACACACACACAAAGCTCTATATTTCAGCTCCAAGATTCTGATCTTTTTTGAAGTATAAATGTATTCACTAGGTATATGTATGTTGTACAATGTGTTTTCTTAGTTTTATTCTATTGCAAAAATGTAGTCATTTATCTGGCTATCTACCCACTGCAGTGCGTTTCACTACATTTCCTATACTGTCTAACCTAAATGGCTGATGATTAAGTTGTCTTGACATGAACCGTTTTGATGCTTTGAAAAAAAAAAAACCTCACCACGAAGCATTTGATGGTACTCTTTATTAATTGGATAAATGAATTGTGAGATGTGTGATTGCATGATGATGTACTCATTTAGTTGTTGCTTTTTGCTTTTACTAATCTCTGTCATATTGGATTTATAAATGGAACAGAATGACCTTTGAAACAGTGATGGGAATGAAGAGATAAACACAACTTGAAAGGACAAACCAATTAATATCACTGTGTGTGCTACACATACATGAGGAATTTTAATCCTTTGCTCTCTACCATAAATGCGTGGTTCATTTGTTGGGTAAGGGAGAATACTACTTGAAAGTTTCAGATTTTAATATTATATTTTCAATATATTTAGTGTGAGATCAGAAACTTACAGTATGTCCAATGAACAAAAAGATGGAGACACCACATACAAAAAATTGCCAATATTTTCTTTTGTTTAAAAACATTTGCTTATGAACACACATATATACAAACAAATATGCACATATACAAATTGAAGCCCTACACTCCAGCTCCCAAAACTCTTAACTTATTTCAAGTAGAAGCTGTATTTACTAAATAGGCGCATTCATATCTTGCATTTAAGCATAGCTGTACTGTGATCTTCTTACAGTAACTTAGTGAATAGAGCGCTGTTTCGTAAATTTAGACTCAGATTTGACCTTCTGCATTATCAGTAAGTAGTTTTCTTTCTGAAGTTCTGATTTGGAACTCCTAAATAAGCATTTATTATTTTAACCTGGTAACTTATAATGTTAAAACTTTTTTTTCAAGATCAGTAAGAATATTTGAGTATGCTGTTAAAGTTAAAGCTAAGTAATCATTTATGTTTTTATCTTACCTCATGATTTGTGTCTTTAAATTTTCCAGGTTTTTTTTTTACCTGAGTTTTCTTTCTTTAATAAGCAAGCTGATTCTGCTGTGGTGTGAATTTTCATATACGTGTATTTCCTTTAATAGCTTAATTATGGAAAATAATCAATTTAATATACAGGTTTTGAAATATTGCCATCGATGCACAAGGGAAAAAGTAATACAAGCTTGACATTTTAAAACACTTGCATTGAAAGACTTTCACTTCTAATTGATTTTTAAAAGAGTTCCCTGAAAAAAAAAAAAGAGCTCAGAAATGTTTAGAATGGTTTTGGCAATATTCCAAAATGTTTACCACAAAGCGTAACTCAGCAGTTTCTTAGTTCTCTATGAACTAAGAAAGCTGCATCCCGTAATTGGATTAATCCGTGTTGATACTGAACCTTTCACATAGATGGCAGTTTTGTAAAGAAATGAATTTTCAACATGATTCTTAAAAAATAAATGATGTCACTTTTGCCAAGCAGGGAAAAGTTCTTAACAAAAAAGTTATGAACAAAAGGAACATATTCTGTAGTTTTCTGAAATTACAGACTTTGTTCTCCTTTCAATTTTGAATATTTAGTTTTCCAAAATTTGCTTAGAGACATGAACAGAAAGCAATGCTATTTATGCGTATTAACATCAGTGACTCCTCACGGTTGGTTACAGTTGTGAAAAAACTTCTTTAGAAAGCTAAACATTAATGGATATGACATCTACACTACTTGAACAAGTGAGCAAACAAAAACACAAATAACATGGGCCATGGCAATTATTTTAAAAAGCTATTGCTAAGTATTTCAGGAAAAAAGATTTCATCAGTGAGTTGTCAGTTCCTACACTTCATTATTGATTAGTTCCATGTTCATGACCCACGATTGGTGCTAAACCTGCTTTCTGGGAGTAAAAAGAGACCCACTGACACAGAAAAATAGGTAAACACACGTTACTTATCTCTCTATTTTTTGCTAACAGACATCTTCATTGTGTAATGTTTCTCTTAAACTAAGTCATAGGGCAGTTGGAAACTTTCTATCTTTTGTTCTTCTGGGTCTGTGGTTCTTCTGTGTTCATTCCCAACTGTAATTTGACACAATAATGTGATATTTTAAAGTGTGATCAGCCAGAATGAATCATTCATTTGTAAGTATTTCTTTTTGAATTGAAGACGGCAACATAATTGCATAACATCTACTTATTCCCTCAAGAACCTGGTGTGATTTGTGGTTTGAAATTTCTGTATCATAAACTCATGCAGTGCAGGCAGAATTACATTTAGTCAATATCCAGGAGTTTTGATTAGTTGTATATAAATCACTAATGTTAAGAAATGAAGGTGACAGACACAATGAATAAAGAGAAATGAATTGATAAAAACAGGTAAAGAAGTCATCTTGTCAATGGTATTATCTAATTTGTTAAAACAATCCATTACCTAATAGGAGTTGCTTCTGAGCAATAGATTTGAATGAAAATAACATCCCTTGGGATTAGTATCTGTTTTTGTGCAAACTTGAACTCTCAAATCAAATTCGAAGCAAATGTTAAAATGTCTGCATTTTCTCTGCCTCTCTCTCTCTCTCTCCCTCTCTCTCTCTCTTTCTTTCCATACATTCCTACTTTTATGCTTTCCTGAATTCAGCACTAGTCTCTCTTCACTGTGATACAAGCAAATCTCTGGCCGTCGCATCTAATCCTTATGCCTGCAGCTTTGCACCAATGGGGCACTTTTTGCTAATCTTCCGACTTTGTTCTTGCTCTGCCATATTGACTGGTGTTCTTCAGTGAGTTTTTGGTGGACAAAGAGGTGAGAGGGAGGAGAGAGAAGAGGAAGGAGCAGAGAGGAAGGGCCGCAGAGAGAAAGAATGGGTAAGTGAAAGTTGATAGTAGAATCTCCTGGTAGAGCTAAGACTGCAAATTGGTGCTTTAATGTAAAACTTGTTTGTTTGTTTGTTTGTGTCTTTTCCCTTAGTACTGGGGTTGATGGCTCCCCCTCTCCCCTGGTCTGGGTATTGAGGCCAGGTCCTTCTCACTGAGCTACATCCCCAGTCCCTTCTTTTGTTTTTGATTTTGAGACAGGTTTCCCTAAGTTTCTGTATTGCCTTGGGCTGGGTTGTGACTTGTGGTCATCCTGCCTCTGTTTTCTAGAGTGTTAGGTAGGGTTACAGGCCCGTGCCACCAAGCCCAGCTAAACATAGCTCTGTTCTTCACTATTCTTGGGGCATTTTGGCTCTTTGCTTAGGTCTCTCTGTGCCTCTGTGCCTAGCCTGTATGATAGGTACAATAATTTAAAATATTCTGTGGAAGCTGTAGGAGTTATTTGGATGACTTAAGTGTTCAGAATACTGATGCACTGTAAATGCTGTACTACAATTCCTTAAATAGAAAATAAAAGTAAAACAAAATGTCTACAGACATATTCATAAAAACCTTTAAACTGCTGATGCTTTCTTTCTGCAAGTTTTTAAATTCAGCTGAAGCCATATGACATATTGCCTCCTCTGTAGGATCCCAATATTTCTCACTTACACAGGACCACCACTAGTGGACTCTGAGTCAGTATTTATCCAAGCACGGTCTTATTAGCCATTTACTAGAGTTTAAGTCATGACGAAGACGTTGCTGCCAGATACTTATTATATCACTTTACTTTTAAAAAGCACATGCATATTGACAGGAAGGGGACAATTGTCATTATTTCCTTTGTATATTTTGTAGAGATCAATTTAAGCCCATCAACTTTTAATTGAAAAGTTTTGTTCCATTTTATGTTATCAGACAAAATGTGTATTCCAACTCTGAAAACAGACATTACTTTATTCAGTGCACATAATACTTCCTTTAATTAGCCCTTAATAAGCTTGGTTTAACTGGGATTTACGGAAGAACAGTGGTCATTAACATTAGCCAGATTAAGACTGTGTTAATTACTATTGATAGATAAAATAACGTGCAAAAATGGCTTAAGTTATTCCTGTGATTATGAATTGAAAAACAGTTTGAAGTTTCTAAAGAGGAGCTATATTTCATTTGTACTTTAAAATTGAATATTGACGTCTGTATATGTAAGCGTATGTAATCTTAGAATATAGGCTTTCATGTTCTTAGTTTTATGGCTAGGGTAAGTTTACCATGAATAAAAAAAAACCCCACCTTTTAAAATATCATTTTGGGTAATTTTCTAAGATTGATGTTTGAAGACATGTATTTACATTTTATGATTTATGTGATTTTATTTAGCAACAAATAGATAACTATGTTACCTCTGGAGGACTTGGTTATTTTCTATTTAATGATTTATAGACCCAATTTAGTTATTATATCTGAAAATGCTTTTGTTTGAATTGTGACATTTTATATTAATGTTTTTCATATTTATCACAAGTCCTAGGTCTCATTTTTGCACCATATCTGGGTTTAATATTAATGTGTTTTAGTTTTATTTTCCTCTGTGAATCTTTTTTAGACATTACATCAAGTGAAAACTATTTTTTCAGCTACAAATGGATTCTTTCTCCTAACTCCACATTCATTGTCTTGAAATTGAAACTGATCTTTCATTATACTTACGTGTATGTAATGTATGCATATATATGTATTCCTTAACATTATTCAAAGCATATCAGCCACTCATAAACTCTAAATTAATGATACCAATAGAATCCTCCTAGTTTTCCATTTTACGTAAAACTTTGCAATCCCTTGATTAAATGTTATAATGTTGTTAATATTGTCTCCACTTTAAATAATTTTGACTACCTCTTTCTATTTATAAAGCTGTGACAAGAAATTTATTGAGGTTCCTGGAAAAACCATTTAGAATTACATACGTCCGATGCCCTAGCGTGGACCGTGACCTTGTCCAACTCTCTGATTTTAGTATATAATGCATCTCTGTCACCTTGCTGTAGCCCTCATCTTGGGTTCATCCTCCTCTTTCTACTGCCTTCATTGCTCTTATGCAAGCCTGAGTTACCAACACGTCCCACATGTGCTACTGCAGAAACCCTTAACTAGTCTCCCTGTTCCCACGGTATGTTGTTTTTTTCTAATCCTCTGGCCTTATTAAACAGCTGCAGTGATGATCATCAATCATAAATCAGCTCATAAATTTTGCAGTACATAATATTTTCAATAGCTTTTTCATTCAGCTTACTTTAAATTCAACTTCTGTAATATGGCCTCGAAAGACCTGGCAGAATGTGGATTGTACCCTCCATCTCCCTCGCAAAAGATCTTGTGGACGGCTCTATCCTGGTTCATTCTCACCACGTGGGCTTCTCCTAGGTTCCTCAAGCATGCTACATCCATTCCTCTCCTAGCCCTTCCTAAAAACTGGCTGGTGGAGTGGTTTTTCTTTCTTTCTTTCTTCTTCACTTACTAACATCCTACTCATTTTTCAGTCCGCTCTTAAGTTTCGTCCACAGCCAGCTCCTCAGATCTGCCCTTGGCTCCCTTCGTTCCGCATCCTCCTGTTCTTTCTGCAGCGTTTTGTACTATTTATACTCGCACCGGTTGCCCCCTTGACTCTTCTTAAATGAAACTATGAGCTTGCTGAAGGTGAAGCAAAACTGGCCACACCGATTGGGGGTCAGTGCATGGTTATTCAAAAAAACACTCCTGACGATGTGTTCGGTTAGGTGGCAATATCTTTTATTCTTTGTCTTCCTTACAGCAATCTGCCTTGACTCCTGGAACCCCTGTATGTTCTCACCAAACAGAGTGTTTCTTTCACTTGGAGCTACAATTTATTCCATATCAGCATTTCACAATTTTACTGTGTGATGTTTTAATTCTCATTGTCTCGTGAGTGCGTGCTTGCATCTACTTATTCTTTTCATTTAATCTGGAACATAAAATGTTAATATTGTTGGCATTTCCATTTTACAGATGAGTAAATTGAATCTCAGAGGAGGCAATTTCTTGCCTGATTTTTTTATGTGACATTTAAGGTAGTATAACTTAAGGCAGGGTCTTCTGTTTCCAGTTTAATAAAACAGGAAAAAGAAAAAACTCTTTTTTAAGAAAATTAAAACTAGAATTAAGAAACTTGAGTTTCCATTTAATTTTACGAGGTCATATTTTACTAAGTTTTGTTAATTGTAGGTCCAGAGTTTGACATTCTCAGTTTATATAATTTTATGGTTAAATAATATTAATATGGCAGTATTAAGTAATCCCTTTGGTTCACTCAACCCAATCTCTGTGTTACTTAGTGAAGAGCAGGAAGTTACTATGGTAAAACTCTTAGAATTCTGTAACTGTAATTTATAACACGACAGAAAGTGTGCAAGTACAATGAATCTGCAGCCAATTAACTTTATTATTTTTATTTTCAATCTTTTACCCCTGTTCAACAAATTGCCTAAAAATTACACAACAAATATATCTTCTACTACAGTATCTTTGTTTAATATCTATTTTATCTTTTCTTATGTAATTTTCTCCTGAAAGAGGCACATTCTCGGTATCTGAGCTGTTCTACTCTGTATGTCCCTTGGATTATACTATAAACCCTTTGTGGCAGGGACCTTGTCTTTTTATATGCTCTATAAAGCACCATGCATACCTAGGGAATTTTATGAATAATAATAAAAGGGAGGCAAAAAAGCTTTCATCAGCAGTGTTTTATTTTGCATGTGAATTTAGGGATGCTAGTGAATTTAGGGTTCATGCTAGTGTCCATATTTCTGAAGAAACAGCTTCTTATATTACAAAAGTTGACTACGAAGAAGGCAACTGATATTAAATTTGAAAATTTACATTGTTGGTATAGGAAAAATAAATGAAGCAATACAATTTGCTTTTCTCTGTCCATTATAAAAATATTGTCAAGTCTGGCATGTGGTTCATAAAATCAAACGTTTTCTAGCACAGCTGTGCATGAGGAAATGAAATACTGCAGGTATAACAAACCACCTGTTTGCCAGGAGTTTCAAAAAAGACAAACAGCAGAGTTTTATATGAATCTCTACTGAACATTTACTCTGCGACTCATGCCAAAATCTTAACTCTTCTTCCTCAAAGAGGTGTTTTCCATGTGAATTGAGGCTAAGATCATGGATGATTCCCTAATAAACACTACTGTTTTTTTTTTTCTTTCTATTAAGTCAACAAGATGACACTGAAGAAAACTGCCAAAACTGATTGTGCAACAATTAAGTTTTAACGGACAAAGTTATAACCACCTGCAAGTTTCTGTTTTGTTCAAAAACTCTACTTTCCCTTTTTAAAAAATCTTAGTTACAAAACTCATGAACTTAGCAATGTTGCCTCATGAAGCAAAAGTCTGAACTATGCCATAAATCATAGGGAGCAAGCACGGAAATTCAAATAATTTCTGTAAGCACAAGTGCCAGGGGAGCGTTTATGCACCTCCTGAGCCATAATGCCACGTTCACAACGAGATCATTGCATCATAATCTCATTCCGATTGCGATGTGCTTTGTGTGTAGAGGGCTCAACTGTTGGAGAGAAAGAGACCAGAACAATTGCTGGGTTAGATACATCTCCTGTTTTACATTAAATGAATGATGACGAAACATACTAATGGCTGTCACATATTTTAAAAAATTTAAGTCTTCTCCAAAGATTTCTTTCTATGAGGCATTTTCAGGTATGTTTTACCCAGGTAGACTCAACATTAGAAGTTTTAGGGAACATGGAGAAAGCTTTCGATTTTTTTTTTTGTATTTTTTTGTCTTCTTTACTAAATCTTCTCAAATATGAGAACTACTCATATTCTAAACGCCAAAACTAATGAGGATATATATCAAACAAACATTTCTTGAAAATATTTCTAATCAGCATAAAACTCAACTTTTTGGAAAGATTCTTGCAAAATTGTTCCTACAAACAAGCTATCTGTCTTTGCATTATGTTAATATATTGCATTTCCTCAGTGAAGGCTTGTAGAGACGCAGGTGTTTCTTCCTATTTCTGTGATTTACATGGGTGCACTTTTTTAGGAGTTATATGTGGAAACTATGAAGTTTCATGTAGATTGTTCTAATATAAAATCTTAAATTCCTAAAAACAACTTTTATTTTTTTTCTGTCTTCAACTGCTAGATGGGGGCCTGTGAACATGGCCTTGAGTGAAGTCGCCCTGGCATCACTTTCATCCTCAGAGCAGTCAGGTCTGCCCTGTAAAGTAAGATCTAACTTTGAGTAGGATTTTTAGCCTCTAGGAAGCATGCAGACATCTCTAATTTATTGCTTACTTCTCTCATTTCATATAATCTCAGGAAGTGTTATCTCTAATTTACATTAAAGGTTAAAGTTTTACCCATCCTGTGTTCCAAGCTTAATCTGTTGTTTAACCCTTGAAAAATTGTAGCAAAGCAATCACATCAGCTGGAATAATATAGGTAGCAGAGTTTGTCTTCTAATTTTATTTTATAACTTAATTTAATATTAATGAATTAGACTTTTAGCTGATTATGAAATATTATTAGGATGTTACTTTTGGATTCATGGGAAATATTTTCCTTTTCCCTAATATATGCTATCTATGAGGGTTTTTGAAAGGAACATTTATGAAGGACAGGGTATTTTTTACTGACTTTCTATCAAAAATGAGTTTTTATAACAAAACATTTCCATTTATTAAAAGAAATTGTTAACTTTTAAACACTTTAGATTACTTGTATATGTGTTTCCAATACAAATAACTAATATTATGTGAGTCTGTTTCATTAAACCTTCAATTCAGATTAAAGGACATGTTTACTTTTTGTAGAAGCTTTACAGAACCAGGAAAGTGTCAACATACAACTGAATCCATATATCATTGCAATATTTGTACACATATGCATATCTGTGTATATGTATGTATGAATTAAAATAAATACTATCATGATTGCTATGGCAAAAATTGTTTCCATGGTATAAAAAATCAGTCTTCTATATTAGGGAGTTGGATGATACAGATTTTTTTGTATTTTTTAGTCTTCAAATTAATCTAGAACTTGACACATAAAAACCTACTTGAAATTATTTACTATAACAGATTTATTAACTATTAAGAATGAACTTTATTGTGTATTAAAGTTGTTAGTGTTATTAGTGTTTTATTGCATATTGTTAATTTATATATTAGTGTTGTAGCTTAACATAGCTTTTATAAAATCTATGTATTTTACATTTATTTTACTTATTTTATATTTTACAATGGCTAGGACTTCTCTTTTTCCTGATTTAAAGCAAAGTAAAATAAATCCCATAAAATTCAATCACTACATCTTTTATCCATTAACTTATAGGTTGGAGTTTCTGATGTCAGGACCTTCCTCAGTTCCACAACGTCTTTATGTGGACAAAAATGGTCCATACGTAGGTCATTGTGTTTATGTTGGTTATGTTTTGTCAACAGTTTTTTGTGTATTCACTATGCACTATGGCCCATTCCTTAAAGTGTTTGCAAATCTTCTTTTCTATTGCCATAGATCACAATAATTATTACGTGAGTAGAGTACATTCCAGTCAATGTGTTTTTGAATGCCATGATATCCTAGCTTTTGTTTATTCTAGAATAATTTAGTTATAGGCTTAATTGTAAGTAAAAAGATACGTTAAATATCTTTCAAGAATCAATTACTATTGAACTAATTTGAGGCTTTTTACAAAATGATGTATCTTAATCAGCTTATTTGTATTGTAGGATTTGCAAAGTTCACTTTCAAGAACTTTGCAGTAACCATCAGGGAATAAATGCCATCTGCAAGTCTCACATAGAGTGACAGTTTCGTCAGGGAGACATTATTGTCTAGACACATCAGAAATACTGAGTTTAGATGTGAGCCCTTTCACGTGCTAAGGATGATTCCCAACTCAAGGGCAGTTTGATTTAATATTTTAAAAATTTTATTGTGGTTCAAAAATATGCATTTCAAGAAACAACTTTGAGTATAAGATTTTTGATTTTTTTCTGATTTAACTGTATGAGGCGTAACTTACTTTCATGATACAGGGCTGCAGCAGTAGCTTTAATGTGCACTCAGCCATGAGATCGTGATAGAAACTCCCCTTAAGGTGTTGTTGAGCAGTGGTGGCAGTAGTCCAGGTACACTGAATGATTGACTGAATTTTCACCCTACAATAGGTCTCCCTGTACATAACACCCTGGAAGTTGAAGAGCAGTTTATTTGCCTAGAAAGCCTATTTATTTATTTTCTTCTTTGTAGGGGAGACACAATGGCATTTTGTTAATATTTTTGACATGAGAAATCTACTTTTATATATATTGAAGACCTTTGTAAATGAATTTGCTTATATAAATACTGGTTATTATAGTACTCACATGATTTAAATACACATCCATGATATCAGCCAAACATTACTTGGAGCAATTATTTTCTTACTGTGTTGGTGGAAGTGGTTGGCAAGGAAGGTAACTCACCTGCTACTTTCAATATTATATATCGAGGATAAATTTATGACCACGTATATCTTACCCATGTGGTAATCCTTGTAATTATAATATTTCTAATTTAAATCTATCCTGTGGAAGTTACAGATTATCATGATAATAACAAGCCATTGACTAACTCTGGGCATCAGAGTCTTTATTTCTCAAATACAGAAACAAGTAGAGTAATTTTCAGGTTGCCTTGCTAGGTCAAAACATTTTTTTCTCTTTTTCACTTGTGAGGTTATTGCACCCGACGTGCATTCTGAGTTTTCTGGGTAGCTTTCAGTGTATC
Source organism: Ctenodactylus gundi (assembly GCA_004027205.1). NCBI lineage: Eukaryota > Metazoa > Chordata > Mammalia > Rodentia > Ctenodactylidae > Ctenodactylus > Ctenodactylus gundi. Next base: position 1,032,449 of record PVKB01000014.1, read on the forward strand.
TTATTTTCTTTATTCCCAAGACACAAGCCCTGAAGTCCGAACATATGTGTTATTGTTGGTGAAAATGCTTGGATATGCTTAGTGTAATTGATGTTGTATAACTCAGTGGTCGCTTTCATTAAGGATCACTTTTCTAAGTGGAATTAAAACAATAATCAAATTTGTAAGAGGCAATTTTTATTGATATTGGGTGATGAAGTTAACTCAGGCTTTAAAAGACTGATTTCTTTCCTGCATTGCTTTTTTACTTTTTCTTGTAGCGCTATTACCAGAAATGTATTTAATTAAAACACTTTACAAAAGCACTTTAGAATTAGAATTGCATGACATGTACATGTATAACTTACATATCTTCTATTAAGATCATAATGTGTAAGTCTTAGTGCTTTATGCAAACCAATGGCAAACTTGTATGCTTTAATTTAATATGGAATTTAAAAAACAGTTCAAATTTGCAATACATAATACTTACATTTATTTTGGAGAGCTGGTTTGTGTACACAACATATCCTGACCACCTTTGCTACCATTAGTCTCCCTTCATAGCCTCCTTTCTTTCCCTATCTCCAAATTATCTGGTAAAAATATGAATTTTTAATATGAAGTGGAAGAAATATGCACAGCACGGATTAAATTATCATATTGGAAAAAAGTTACGCAGGTGAACACTTTGTTATTACAAGAATATAGTCTGAACAAACCTACAAAAAGCTCTCTTTTAGTGCGATTATTTTCTATAGTGTGTAGTTTTTCCTGTCCCTTCTGTTTAATTTTAATATGAAAGAAATGATCATCCCATTTTGTTTGAAATTGGTATAAAGGTAAAACCACAAACCTCTTGAAAGAATTCCTTTGTTTCCAATCACATGAGTGTTGTTGGAACAAAATTTCACCACCTGCCACAGGCTTTAAAAACAAAATCAAAAGACTCCCTACTTCAAAATACTCGAACTAAAGGTAGGCTTCTGGATGAAATGCCATGACTAGATCATTTTCATTATACCTTTATTACTGCACAGCAGAATAGCTGAATTTTGATACTTTTAACTAGAAAATATTTCTTAAATGAAAATATTTAAATTATGAATAGTTAGAATATTTCTTTATTCTGCCTGTAAAAGAGGCTTGGGGTTCTAACATTTAGGATGTTGCAGTGTTCTTATTAAAACCTCCTAAAAGAAAAAGAGAAGAAGAAGGTGAAATATTTCTCATACTAGTTAAAACAATTCAGTGATGGCATGCTTCATTAACTGTTTGCATACAGGACAAAAGTGCTTTCTGATGAAGTAGAAAACCAACTTGGGACCAATTTTCCACAACATAAATCCAACACTCATTCTATCTCATGATACCTTTGTATTTAAACTACCAAGAAGGTTTTACGTAACTGTCACGTCAATAATCATTTTACTGTAGCTATTTTAGATTCTCTAATCCTTGAAATAGTTCTATTTTAGAGTCATTTCCTGAGAATAAGCTCAAGATTCACACTTACTAATATTTTTATAATGCAAATTCATTGCATTGGACTTCGCCAAACTGATTTAGGAAGAATAAATTTGTGTGATGCAAGAAACACGATAAACTGAATATTAAAACGGACATTTTAAACAAAATCCTGATTACATCAATTTCTGTCTCTGTCTCTGATCTGTCTCTTTCTCTTGAAATAACTATCTCCTCCCACACAAGTGTGCGCGCTTCATACTTAGCATATGAGTAAACAGCATAAAGAAACATTACGATGAAATTTTTACCTTATAGAGTATCACTTGTGACAGTAAGAGAAGATATATTATTACCTCAGTAAATTTTCAAAAGAAATGAATGCTCAATTGGATAAATATTGTTATAGATTAATCACTGTGCCTCAAGAGTGACTTAATAATATGCAAGCCAATTCTTTCACTTGAATACGTAATAGCTACAAAGGGTTACCAACCACACCCATTGAAGTCATCCACAGTCCCTATGTATTTTAAGCTATGATTCAGCTGATATATCATCTTTTATCTTCATCGACAGTGTTCAAAACAATCACTTTTGATTATACAGGACAGTAACCTGGAAGACAATGTCTGAACGCATTTTCTTTCTTCTCTGTGGCTGTAATCTCATATTTTTCAGACTCTGGAGGAGGAAAGAGACATGACATCTTCTCATTAACAGAAATGTACTTACAAGTTGTTGAACAGGGAAAAGTCGAATTTTCCTTCTTCACAATATCCTAAATACTTTTCTCTTAAACTATGAAAAGCCAGGTTTTTGTAAGAAATATTTGAATATACATGTTTTTATTATGTGATACATAACCACTTTCTAAATATTCACTTGGAAAGAATTGTTTTATCACATTTAATATATTCCATACTTAAATGGTTTAGATTTTATTTTATTAAAACTTATGTCTTCTTCACTTAGGCTAATCCACACAAACAATTCAATTATTTTGAATTTAAATATTTATTACTGGTCCAATTGACATTTCAGAAATAAAAATAATTGTATTCAAATATTTTCTTTGGTTCTAAAATAATATCCAGTTATTTAATACTTTCTTTTAAACACAAACCTGATTCGAGCACATTAAAATAACTGTATGAGTCAAGACAGGAGATATGTATTAAAATTTAAAAATACTTTAAATATGTGATTTCTGATTGTACTAAATATCTTTAAGCATATAAAACATTAGATTGATTATGTAACCACACTTATCTTGAGGGTTTTTCCCCCTGAAATTAATAAAGAGCTTTGTCTAATCAAGTTTTAAAAGAATCCACTACTTTGGAAGCATTATAATATATGCAATGCATTTGTTTACAGTGAGCTACATGATAATGGTTTTGGAAGTCAAGACTTTTGCACAAGTATTGCTTTGTACATGTATCTATTCATACACCATCTTTCTAGTATATGGAGGCTGACTAAGGACACCAATGCACTGCTTGGTATTGTACTTATTGGCAAAATACCTTCTTTGA
>PVKB01000014.1:1035532-1088032 GCA_004027205.1 Ctenodactylus gundi
ATATATATATATATATATATATATATATATATATATATATATTTCTTGACAGGTAATTTGTAAATATATTACCAGTTGGAATATTTATTCCATTTAAAATAAGCCAATATACAATATTTTAAAATTGATTTCATAAAACATAACACTATTTTATTTAAGACTTTGAATATAACACAGGCATTATACACATGGCATTATGATGGAATTCTTTAGCATAGACTACTGCAGCTATCCAGAGAGGTGCTGTGTTTTCCTAAAACAAACATTGAAAGTAATGCCCTGCCAGGCCACTCAATGCACACATTTAACACTCCCTGGGAGGGAGATTTCCTGAGCTGAACCCAGTAGGTTTTAGATCTCAAATGAAGCTTTACACCCTGTGGTGTGGGCACACTCTTTTGAGTGGAAAGTACAAAAGTACACCATTAAAAAACTGCCTTCCTACAGTGATTTCTAAGTAATGTAGTTCCAATTGTCTCTAGTCACTACACAGTGAGATAAGAATTTTTATATTTTACTTACTTATACTCATCACAAGGGGGAAAAGAGTTTTCTCATTTGACATAATATTGCTTTTGATCCAAAATATGAAAAACATTTTAAGGCTTTGACAAAAAGGAAAAAGAAAAGAGCAGCTTGTACTCCGTATGTCGCTATGTGTTTACAAAACAAAACTGAAATCAAAACAGAAAATGACCACATCATGAGATGGTGAAAAATCTATTAAAGCGAAACCGATCTTAACTTTTTATCAAACTAAGTCAATTAAATACAGAATTCTAAAGGCTCAAAAGAATTTCAAAAAGAATTTACTTCTACAGAATGTACTTTAGTAATTGACGAGAAATATCTAAAGAGTTTATTTTTGCATTGTGGAGAACCTTTCTCCAAGAAAACTGCATCATCAACTCAAAGCGTATGATCTCCATTTCTATTTCCGTTGATTTTCCACCCCCTGAGATAGCAACAAAGTGGACTCACACATTTATTGTATTAATTAGGAATCACTACCTAATATAATTATTCTAGCAAACACATGGTGAGTACTGAAAATATTATTGACAGAATTTCTCCATTTAACTTGGGTGTTAAAAAGATTTGCATGTCTAAAACTGCCGTGATTAGATATTGTTTTTGACGACTCTGCTCAGTGTTTTACTACATGCACATTAAGCATGAGGACTTTTAGCACGTCTGAAGCAACATCTGCTCTGTCTTTTTGTTGCGGGGTTCAGGGTATAATTAGCTCTATATTTTACCAAATACAATTTTGTTCCCATGGCGGACCAAGCAGCATGAAGAAAACATAAATAATTGCAGATTAGAGAAACAGAAGGCAAAGTGGGTGTAGATGGCTTTGATAAAAAAGGGTTAAGGAGAATAGAAGGTCAACTCATTATTAAGGGAAAAAGAAGGGAGTTAAAATTAGATGTGGTCTTTGTAATTAAAGAAAACACATACAGATTTTTCTTTCAACAATGCTCTCCATTAGGCCAAATAGCTTAGCGATTTGCAAAGATGTAGTTCCCTTTGTGTTTATTTACAAAACACCTTGATCATTTCTCAAGCAAGGTTTAATTGTTGAAGGAAATGTTGACATAGTAAAGGGGGTTTTGTGGTTTGTTTGCTTTTTCCCAGAATGTAGAATATACTTTCTTTGAGGCTGCCACTTTAACAGAATCAAGTTAGTTTAATGTAACCAGTTACTTAGAAATCCAGTCTGATATTCTTATATCATTGTGCCTTCATTTAACTGTTAGACACCATAGTGGCATGAGTCAGTATTCCTCTCTTTATATGAAATTTATATGGAACTTAAGATTATTCTCTAGATAAAATAGGTAGACCAGTTGTACCTCATTTTTAGTATTACTAACGTTACATTAAAGAATATTCTACATTATACAAAATATGCAAAGGATATAAATATTAAGATAATATATTTTGGAAAATTGTAATAGACTACATGCAACACAAACATTTTAAACAACAGGGAGTGGGGTATGTTTCATGGAAGAGTACATCATCCCTAGTACCAAAATAATTTAAAAAAACAGTAGCAACAAGAAGTTCAAAAATTATAATAGAATACTAAATTGATGTTTCACACTTTAAATCATACTGGGAAATTTCTCAGAAATATTTGAAAGAAAGCAACATTGATTTGTTTAAAAATGATAAGGTAGAGATCCTAGTGTTTTAAGCAATATAACCAATAGTACAAAATAGATAAAAATGGAAAGGTATCCAACTCTGCTGTATATTTGAAGTGTAAGACTCATATGTCAAGTAAAACAATCATGACACATTAAAAAAAAGCAAGACAAAATTACTCATAAAGTACTATGCAGCACTGTGTTGAAGAACAAAAGATAATTATGTAAGGCAACATAAATTAAAAATGAAAATAATATACCGTTCTCAGTATATCTTTTCTTGTTAAAAAAGTAGGAAAAAATGTTTCTCTTCTGTAAAAATATCTTTTCACATAGTTAGTAGTCTTAGATATATCAGTCATTCTGATAATGCCAAGTAGTTTTTACCATCTCCCAGCGAACTCTACAAATTCTTGCTCAGATTCTGGTCTGATAAAGATACTTCAGAGGCATACACAGAGTTGAAATACCCAGGAAACAAGTCCCTCGGAATAACACTATTATATCACACTTTCACCTTTCTTGGACACATGAAGAACACAAAGTAAACATTACCTTAGAACTTATATAAATGTTTAAAATAAATTATTCTTAAATCGTATTTAGCCTGAGTTAAAAGGAAGCACATGGTTAATTCATTCAGAACTCTTAATTCCAGCTGCACCTTAGGATCTCCTGGAGAGAAGTCTGGCTTCTAGCTCAGTGCAGAAGTCTCACTTAGCTTGGGCAAGGCCTCAAGGTAAGTCTCTTAGCACCTCCACCCGACAGAAATATCTGTAAGGTAGAGTTCATACGTTGGTATTTTTATGAGGTTACAGGTGATTTCAGTGTAAAGTCAATTATGGGAATGAATGAATTTCCACCTTAATTATCTTTTTATGATTTGAAGAGTGTTTATGTGTTATTGTTAATTTAAACTTAAATGTTATTAGTTATACATTTGTTATATCATTACATCTACAAGTAGTTTTTATAGTTTCAGGGTATTTCTTAGTTGTCTAGGTATTAGAAGAAAAACATCCATAGTAGAGTCTTGTTTGTGACAGGGATCATTTCCTTGCTATTTTCTATATAACATGGTTGTTGTATTCTCATTTGTAACTGACTAAAATTAGTTAGATATCATAAGGTATATGTTCTATATTATACATAACCACATGATATATAATTCAATTTGTATTTACTTAAAAGTTAAAGTATAGGCAATCAAAGTCATAGGGGAAGACTTTATTAAATTAATATATCTATCCATACTTGAGTATTTGAGCATATAGAGTTTGAAAAACTAAAAAATATTATAATCAATTAAACATTTGTGACCTCTATTTCTGAATAAATATAACTTTGTATGTGCCTTGAAATATGTTGAAAAAGGAGCTAAGACTGAAAAGTTGCTTCATCGATTATACTAATACTTAAAAATTTGAATGTTCCAATTTCGATTTCATACATTTTCCGCTATCAGTGTATTCCTGATTGGTATAATGATGAGGCATGACTGGTTCTTTTAATTATGTTTTGCTTGATGGCAGTTATACAAACAATCATAATTTTCTTTCTGCGAGACTCAAATAATTCTATAAACATTGAAATACTGCCATAGGATTTTTGGGAACTGTTATTTTTTAATGATGGTGACCGCGACTTGATATTGAGATTAAAAAATGTGATAAGAATGAAGGATTTAGTCTATTTCCTCATTTTAGATATTTTGCTCCTTTGCTATTGAAATACGATCTCTCACTATATCTCACTTGTCTAATTTTTTATGTTTGTGTACATGTGCGCTTGAAGAAGCAATACAAGAGAAAAGAAAGTTATTTTTACATTATACCAATTGTTTAGCTTTAGCGTGATCAGTGTCGAATCAATGGGCAATGGGAGTGTTCTTGACAAATTCCTGTGCGAATAATGTTACCTATTCAAAAATAAATAAAGTGAGGCAGAATGCCATTCAGGGAAGCTGGCGGTTGCTTTCCTGCTCTGTCATTTAAGTTGCAGAAGTGTCAATGGTGTTGGGCGTCCTTCAGAGCTCTGAAAATTGTACAAGAACATATAAGGCACAAAAATTCTGCTTACTGCTTTTGTTTCAGAATAGGAGAAGGGAGTCAGTTTACTGCCCTTGAGGGTTCAGGAATTTTTTTAACAGCACTTCTGCTGTGCAGGTTATATAATTTATAAATCTCTTTAATTACTAAATTACATTACATTTAATAAAATTTTACTTCTCATTCATTTGATTTAGCTCTCCGTTTGCCTTTAATTTGTGGGTCAGAGAATTTTAGTGGTTATATCTGAAGTGGTATAGTCTTGCTTAAATGTGTGAATGATGCAATTTCATCGTGCTGTTAATACTAATTTTTTGAAGTTAATGTCCATGTGTCTTTTTTTATTATTAACATGAAGCTTAAAATTATAATATTTGTCAGTTTTTGGTTTCTCTTTAGTTTTAGTCATAGAATTTTACATTTCAGGGAAATAATTTACTTTGAACTGTGTCTTGACAGGATTCAGAACTTATCTAAATATAATTAAGAGCTTACATATATATATATATATATATATATATATATATATATATATATAAATTTTGAAACAAGCTCTCACTGATTTGAGAGCAAATAATGCTCATGAATAACTACAGGTAAATTTGTAAGAATGTTATGTTCTTTTTTACAAATGTGAAAAACTGAGGAGTTTCTAGTGCTTAAGAGTATCTTCCTCACATAATTTTTGCTGCTACCCAGGGAGCCTTTTTGTTGATTGGTAGTAGAACTGTTAAGAAAGGTTTTCTTTTTAAAATGTGTGAAAAAAGTTCAAGAGGGCTCTCACCAAGAGGTTTCAAATACAGAGTTGTTTCAACATGCTTTTGTCATGCAGTGACTTCCTTCTACATGTACATGAACCTGTAGAAAATTATTTTAATGAAAAATTTATGAAACAATTTTTAAAGCAGTGATTGTTTTATATGATATTTCACAAAATGTAGTATGTAGAATAGAAAAATAAACATCAATAACATATAAAATAGTTAAATATACTAAAATATTCATTATATCTTCAGTTCTAAGTTTTTACAAGCCTCAATAACTATTGTACCATGTTACACTTGCATAGAAACAGAAGGTAATCAGTAGCATCATTGCCATCTATTTCTGTGTTTCTCTTTCAACAACGTCATTCTATTCACATTAGGAATGGTGCCCACAGTATGTGAGCACTCCCTACGCAGAAACCCCTTTATTTCTACCTGGACAACATTCAGCATGACCACGTAGCAAAACAGTAGGGGCAGCGATGCTCATCTCTAGACCAGAAAGGCACTAAAAGATCAAATTAATTCCTAAAATCCAGGCAGGATATCAGTCCTGATTGAACACCGAAGTCTGGAGACCCAACCATCCTTGAACTAATGATAGCCTGATAGCGAAGTCCCATTTAGGGAAACAGAGAAGCAAACTTTAATAAGGGCATTGTCTGCAATGTTTGAATTTATTGTTGCAAAAAAGTCATGCATTTAAAACTCTGGTGCTAAAAGGTGAGGATTATAAAATATTTCTGCACAAAAACACACTTGCAGTTTATCTCTTTAGTTGCAGGTTCCACATCTTCATATTCAACCAACTGCCAGTTGAAAATATTTGGGAAAAAATGGGTCTGTGGCAGGTACAGACCTTTTTTATTCTTCTTGATGTTCTTTTCTATGCAACACACTATGGGCACTGTTTGCAAAACGTTTTCAATGGGTTAGGTATTATACCCAACATAGATATGATTTATAGTATTCGTGAGGATGAGAGCATGTCGCAGAAAAATATTGTGCCATTGTGTATAAGAATGTGAGTGTCTGTGAATTTTGGTCTCTGTGGGTGTCCGGGAAGTACTAATACTTCCTCGTCGATACTGTTGTAATTACTTTATTGATCCTGGGACAGAGCACCGGCATCTGCAACTTTAGGGAGGAAAGATTTAATTTTACCTCACAGTTTCAGAAGGTCACAATCCATTCATGAGCAGGATGCTGGAAATGGTGGAGCCATCGTGTGGGACCAGAGCCAGAGAAAGAGCTCCTCATGACATGGTGTATTAGAACCAAGTGCTGGAGTAAAGACTGAGCTAGCACACACCCCTCCTGTCAAACCCCCATGTCCTCTCCTTCCAGCATGGCTCCACCTCCCAGTAGTACGCAGGATCCATAGATAATTTCAACATTGAAACTATGAAGTTTTGGGGGACTCTTCATATCCAAACCGTAACAGATAGTACTGAAAGAAAACATAAGGTTAAATATAATATCCACTGTTTAATCATCTGTGTTGTGCCCTACTTTGGTTATGTGCTGCGGCTTCCTCTTAAGTCCCTGGTGCTTCCATTAAAGTCATGATTAGGTGTTCATTTTTGTACAGATTTTTAAAAATTAATTTCATAATGAATTCTGTAATTAAAATGTATTGCCATTTCTGCCAAAAATGTGATTCTAAACTTAATTTTTTGAATTTTTGTAGAGAATTTATTTGCTTTATTACTACTTATAAAGTAGCAAATACAGATACTGCTTGATATACCATATTTAAATAATTTAAATATTTGCAGTTTAGGCTTTAGATAGTATTGCCTTGAGTTTTATAAACCAGGAAGTCTTCCTTATTAAGCCAATCTCTTTGCATGGTTTCTTAAAGTCATATATACTCTTTATGTATATGGACACAGTGATGTTCCTACTTTGCCTTCAGATTCTTCACGTTGGACCAGCACCACAGAATCAGAGATGGTGCACTGTGAGCACCTTGAAGGCAGAAGCCCACCCCTAGTGCTAGTGTTTGCAGTGGTGAGACAGGCAGTTGCTACTCAGTAAGCCAGGTGGATAAAGAGAAGGGTTTCAAAGGAGAATCCTGGACACAAAAGACTATTAAATATACCATTGTTGATACTTTGAAGATATACTCTATCCAGTAAATTTCTAGATAAGAATGTATGAAATAGCTCCATAACTTGATACTGCCCTCTTGTTGGCCATTTGATTATCATCAAAAGTGAGAGAAAAAATCAAATTCTGGCATTAGTTTTCTTGCTTGTGAACTTTGTTTCTCCACATGGTAACTTAAGTAGGAACTAATTCTGTGGTTTCCCAAATTTAAAATCTCTAGAAAAAATGCAACTCTTATGGCAAAACTTGTCATTCTTTATTTTTCTCCTGTTGGTTACCGGCAACTCCATTTGTCTACTTAGTTGATGTTATGCATTGTTAAGGACCCTCCCCCCACACACAAAAATTGTGTATTGACTCAAGAATCTCAATGTGATGATACTTGGAGATGGAGGCTTTGATATGTTGTTAGGGTGGGATGGTGGAGGCCTAATGAAGGAGATTATATAGTCTTAGGAAAAGAATTCATAGAGCTATCTCACTACCTCTCTACCATAAGTATAAATGAGAATTCAGAAGCCTGGGAGGGGAAAGAAGCTTTCATCAGGACGTCGATGTGCTGTCAATCCATCTTGGCCTTGTATTCTCTGTAATTGCGAGAAATAAATACCTTTAGTTCAAGCCACCCAGTCTATGGTAATTGTTTATAATATCCCAAATTGCCTTTGTTGTTTATATCCAGAACTTCACACCTGTCTCTGGTACCCACATTTAATGTTTGTACAGATTCACCCATTTATTACCTCCTTCACCATTTCTTGCTGGGATTTTTGCTAGTGTCCCCGTGGCAGCTCCACCTGTGTTCTCACCAGACCTGTCCAGGCAACACACACATCAAAAGAGATTGTCATACAGCCATCCCAAGCTTTGAGACCTTATTTGAAAGAAAACAATAAAACATCTTTTCAGTGGCCGACAGTTTTTGCATGCCTCAGTTGTTTCAGGATTCTTCTCTGCTCCCTCTTGTGTCCCACTCACCTTCACTTTATAAACTGGACTTTAGCCTTTTTCCATTTTTTAAATAGTTAGGAATGCTACACCTGAACGTGTTTGAATTCTTCTCTCTTCTTAGACTCCTCATTGCCCAGAGGTCTACGTCTCGTTTCTTCTTTTATTTACATCAAATATTAAAGCTGCTTAAACGTTCCTATTTTAAATTGCAGCTTACCTCCTCAATATGTAAATACTCTTTTTCTTCCTTTCCTGTTTTGTTTTCTTGACAGTACTTCTCGTTCTTTAGCACACCGCACACTCTTCGTTCAATAAGTAAGATAGAAAGCTCAGTGTCGTGGAGCCCAGAACTTTGTTCGCCACTTCATTTGCTGCTGATCCTGATGCTGTCGAATGGTACCTGCAATTATTATTTAACCAAGAAGACATTGAGAGATATCTTGTGGCACTAAAGCATAAAAAGTGTCACTGAGTAGAGTTAACCAAGAAAAAGTAACTGTAGGCGAGCTAGCTGTTTGATGATAGCACTAACATTTTTCGAGAGATATAAGGAGGAAAAAAAATGAAAATTCTTTGCACTGGGAAGTGATAAAGAGTTAAAACATTTGTTTTCTAAATGTGACAAGCTCCAGGAGCTGCACATCACTTCAGCCCATGTTTACACATTATGCTACTATAACTACTGAAAATATTGAGATTTTTAATTGAATTTTATGGCTGGTCTACATTGTTGATAGTAATTTTTATGTTATAGCTTATGACTTTAGTCTTAGAATGCTGCTGAGAAATTTCCATTGATGTAATAAAATATCTATAAAAGCAAAATGGTATTTCCTTAGTAGGTAGTTAGATTATCTCTCTCTAAATCACTGAGCATGCAATTATAAATAAATGCATTCATTTTGAGAATGAATATTTAGTAACTTAAATATCATCCTTTAAGACAATAAGAATTAGTGATATTCCTACACTTGTTATATAACGTATATATTTAGGATATTAGCTCGTATTTAAGTAATGTATTTACTAATGAAATACCAAGACTTTCTGAAAATGTCATTACTTTAGAGATTTCTATGATCAAGAAATTTATTTTAATGTATAGTATTCTAAATATGTTAAATTTTATCAATTTAATTTCACTTAATGTATGAAATTAATTTTGATGACCAATATGATTTTAATTAGAAATTATATTGCTAACTTATCATATTGTTAACTTCTTATTAACAGAATAGTCAAAATTTGTTATTTAAAATATTTAGGATTTAAAATCTTCAAAAACACTTTCAGTAGTCAAAATCAAAGTCAACTCAACGTCGTTTCTTTATTGGTCAGATATATTAATAGTCATTCAAGGTATTTTTCTTACTTCACCTTGGGAAAGGGTGATACAAAATGGAAATGTTCCGTTAATATTGACCTTTAAAATCTCTTAAGTTAAGGAATATGAATACTTTTCACTCAAAGCATACATAATCTTGCTATTTTCTTTTTCTTCTACATATTCCCACTCAACATCATATTCTTGAATTTTTAAGTGGGTAACATTCATTTGACATTTTACAGGCTAAAAATTAAATTTTCATGCTTGCTTTTAATGCACGTGGGAACCTCGAAATGAAATTTTGATAGTAATAAAAATGCCACTGAGAATATTATTGATTACTCAGAATGTGTGGCTTTCATTTACCACTTAAAACATAGTAGTCAAGTCATTTGGAAATGGGTTGGCATCTAGTTTTTCGATTATTACCTAATAATTTAGATTCATTATCTCAAATAGCACTCAGACAATCATAAAATGTTAGAATATAGAAGATCTGATAGGATTATCTAGAATTATCTAGAAATGCATAAAAACATTTTCAGAGTGTATTAATAAATCTACATTATAAAACAAGTAGCTAGAAAATATTGACCTGAACACTTATGCTATATTCTGTAAAGAAAAAAAAAGTATTTCTCTCCTTGTACATTAACTGTTAACTTAAAAACAGTAAAAATAAAAACAGAATAAAAAGCGGAACTCCTTTATATTTTCACAGCTTATTTGTAGTTTCAGTTGTCCTGGCATTTAAACTCACTGCTCTTGTCCTCATTATCCTAGGTGATGAGCTCTTTCTTGTCTACCAACTTTCTTCTTATTTCTAAGACTCTGTTTGTTCCTTAAGGCAGCTCCTTAGCAAATGCACGTGTTGTTAAGTTGCAATGTTTTCATAATGACGAAAGCATAACATGGGTGCTAATGTCAACGTACTGCTTTTATTTTGTATGTCACTTCATTAAATGACTCTCCTGGACCATACGGAGTTGAGTTGAGGCGGGCCAGAGATTGAAGATAAAGTCTTTAAGGAACTTAATTAGGGAAATATTGAAAGAACACTGCTTTTGTTTCTCACTAGAATTTCAGTAGTCATTTTCAATTTATGCTTTTAGAATTCAGTTAGCTTCAAGTTATATCTTCTCTTTTTTATTAGTATATGCTTGTGAAACATGATTACATTGATTTTTGGGAATTGGTACATACCTATATTTCATCTTGATCATTTTTACTGTCCTTTTCAGTCAAGTCTCCTCCTTTGCCCTTCGCCAAATCTCCTTTTTTTTCTTCAAAAACTCTATCCATTGGTATGCTACCTTGTCTCCATTAGTTTGCTCTTCAAATTCCTTATATTTTGGGTTTCTCATGTAAGAGAAACTATGTGGTATTTAAGCATTGTCTGACTTATTTCACTCAGCGTTATTATCTCAGAGTCCATCCACTTTTCTATAAATGTCTCAAATTTATCCTTCTGTATGGCCCGCTAGTACCCTGTTGTCATATATATTGTTGTAATACATATATATTAGTGAGTTGACCAACGTTTGGGAGAAAATATCTAGGAAAGGGTTGCTGGGTCAAAAGAAAATTTGGTTTTCAGTTTTATTGAAAACGTTCCATACTAATGTTTATGGTAATTGAACCAGCCCACATTCCCACGAACAACGAGGAAAGGTATTTTTTCCACATAAATTTATAAGATTATTTTCCTTTGAGTTTTTGATGATAGCTGTTCTTATCAGATTAAGATGCAGTCTCAGATTTGATTGACTTATATTTCTCAGATGGCCTGAGATGCTGAACATTTTTACATATATTCATTGGCTATTTTTACTTCCTCTTCGGTATTATTTTTCTGTTTTGAAAACTAGTGCTTCTAAGTGTAATAATGGTTATAAAAGGCAATCATTTTTCTTGTATACTTTAAAAAATAACAAATCAACACGGTGAATGCTCCTTCTGCCTATGGCATTTATATGATGCATGCTGTGTTTGCACTCTCTGATCTGTGTGATATTTGACATCTCATGACTATGGCTATGACCTTGAGAGGCAGAGACCTACTCTCTTTGCACCCTCAATTCAGTTTTACCTCACTTCCACAGCTAGGCACTTTGCTTTGACTTATACTTTATAATAAATTTCTGTTTTCTCAATCACCTAACCCTGAGAGCCTTACGCTCAGCGTACATCTGTAGAATCCTGTGTTTGCCATGCAATAGGGTGTCCACTCCGTGTTCCAGGTGAGATGATGATGGCACATGGGGAGGTTTTATCCTTGAGACTGAAAGGTATCTATAGAAAGTGCCACCTACTTTCTATTAATTTCACTTCACAGAAAACGATAATAACTTATTCCTTGGATATAAATACTTGTTTTATGAATTATTTGTTATGCAGTATTAAGAAAACACGGAAGTAACTCTTCTATTAACGTTCTTATCAGAAATTATAATAGGTTAATATCTGACCTACTAAATTAATGTATAATATAAATGTTCCAAATATCCTAAGCTGTTTACAGATATCATAATATTTGTCAAAATGTGACCCCTTCATGAGTGGAAGAAATAATATCTTTCAATGAGTATGAAACAGAGATTTAAAGAGGTCAAAATTCTTAATTTTTCTAAGAGGAGAGAGAGAGAGGGAGATAGACAAATAGATTTTTGGGGGTTGCATTTTCTCATGGGTATATAGTGAAGATTTTTAGGGGCTGTGTAATTTGTGACATCACAAAAGACTAAATATAGATATGGGTTTGAGAATCTGAGTGCTTATTTTAAAACCAAACATTAAAATGTTTCACAAAAGTATACAACTAAATTATTAGCTTTACTTATATTTTATATTTTTGGAATATATTTACTTCTCCAAAAATACATGATTAATGAATTTATAACTATTTTAATTAATAAGTATTTTTAATTCTAACGTGGTAAGTACTGGTAAATACAATCCACATGTGTAAATAAATCCGGAAAGCTGGACACTTAAACATCACCAACACATGCAGTTATGGATTATAAGGCAGACATTGATTTTTGGACTCTATACTGGGAATCATCATCCATGTACCATCTATTTCATTCCGTAGTGTTCTTTAATGTTGCTGTAGTCATTGGTGATAGTGATAAAAGAATTAATCTCAGTTGAGAAATTTGAAAAGATCTTAGACATTGTAAAGTGATGTGAATAGCCTCAGGAAAATTGGCTGTGAAGAGAAACTAAAGGTTATTTTCAAACTCTCTGTTGAATTTTAAGTTGTCGTTAGTAGACGATTTTTTTCTTTTTCCATTTTCTTATTATGAAGTCAATTCTGCCAGTTCTCTGGGTTAAACTGTGTTCGAAGCACCTAATTCCTTCAATTAATACTTAGGAAAGACTCTCTGTGAAGGGCATGCTAGTCTAGTGTGAATTCAACACTGAATGAAAAATTACTCTTCTCACATATAACAGAGATACACGTATATACATGTTCATAGCAGCACAGCGAGTGATAAGTAAAATGTGGAAGAAACCCAAATACCCATCAACAGACCAATGGATACATAAATTATGGTATTTCTACTCAATAGAATACTACTCATATAAAAAGGCAGATAGGTTGGAGGCTTTTGTAGGTAAGTTGAGGCAACTTGAGACCATTGTGCTTAGTGAAGTGAGTCAGAAGCAGAAGGTGAAATATTGAATGGTTTCTCTGATATGAGAGTCCCGGATCACAATTATCTCACGGAACTTAATGTGGGAGCAATGGGAACTGGAGGGGGCGAAGGGGTGGGTAGTGGGAGAGTTGAAAACAGAGAAGGGAAGAATTTGTAACTTTGCTACAATGAGTATGTGCACAATATACTCCATCAAAGTAAACATTTTGTATTGCACTTATACATATCAATAAAATGGAGAAGAAAAAACCTACTCTCCTCACAATTTTCTCTCAAAGTATTAGAGCTGAGGTTCACCCAAAACCTCGTTTATATATAATTTTGTGTCTTTGGAATTAAGAAATTTGGCTCACATGTTATACATATAGAATGTACCAAGGATTCCTTTCTCCTTAATCAAAGCAAGATAGTGCTTTTAAGGTATTTTACCTCCTTTTTCTCTTTTAAAATACAATGTATTACTATTATTCTGAAAGCAAGGAAACAATTTTTCTTTGGTCTGTTCTTAGTATTATGATATAAGGTCTTGATATTTAATGAAATTAAAAATTGAGAGTGTTGTGTTTATGACAGTTTTTTTGCTACTTTTGATATGAGATATTTACAGTGTACCATGCAGCTTCTGAACCCAATAACACTTTGTTTTTTTAAAAATATGAACAGCAACTGCAATGTTTTCTTTATATTAATTTTCACCTCTTTAGATTTCCACAGAGGACATTTCTAAAATTTATGTGTAGCATAAGCACTTATTTTAGTTAATTGTAGAAATTTAACACTGACTATATTTACAGCCCCGTAGGTATAGTTGAAAATTTACATATTAAACAGAGCTGCTCTCTGGCATGGTTTTAGAAAATGATCTGTGTTCTTAATTATACCTTTAGCATAAATGCATGAATGTCATTTACTGAAATGTAAAAAAGGAATTCAATGACTATGAAGATAGTGATGATAATGATTTAAAACATATTAATTATATTAGGTTGGCAATTTTTGCTCTTTTCCAGCATTTGATGATTTAGGCTTAATGAGGCTATTAGGTGAAGTTTATTTCAATATGATGAAATTTCTAGACTTGTAATTAGTTTCATAGTTATTTCAAGTCTTTTAGATGAACCAAATATGTGATATCAGTGAATTTAATGCTACATTTCCAAAACAAATTCTAGAAGTTTGTAACAAAGTTTACACTTTTCCTAGTGATTACCTTTGTTCCAGTCAACTCTTGATTTATAGCATATAAAATGAGTATATAGTTGACTGAATGAAAACGATCTGGTCATTTATTTGCAATGCACATTTAAATTAAAATTTTTTTTTAAAAAAACTCAGTTTATCAGAAGCTTAAAAGAAACAAAATCAGATATTAACAGCTGCGAAAATTATCAATATTTCCCAATTAATATTTTTCCTTTCCTTAAACAGTTTTAAAGATACTTAAAACATAGTCCAAAATTGGAGTTGACAATTGCAAATACCAACCAACCAACACAGTAATAAAATCAATACTTACATTTCCCTGGAGGCCACTATTTACTGTTTGCTGCACCATTTCCTTAATGGAATGGCAGTTATGTTTGCAGAAACCTTGTAACTACCATTTTTATGTTTTAACTAAAGCAGCTTT
Organism: Ctenodactylus gundi; assembly: GCA_004027205.1. NCBI lineage: Eukaryota > Metazoa > Chordata > Mammalia > Rodentia > Ctenodactylidae > Ctenodactylus > Ctenodactylus gundi. The sequence continues at coordinate 1,050,186 of PVKB01000014.1, forward strand.
CTTGAAGAAGTATGAAAAAGAAATTCTTGAGTTACTATTAAAATTGTCATAACCATTTAGTAGTTAATATAAGTGCAGAGAAAAGAGTCATTCCTTTTATACATCTGATAGGCTGTCTTTAGCTTTTCACAGGTAGCAGCATTTTCCTGGTGATGATAATATACTTTGTCCTTTATGTTTTCATTATTAAGCTTTGGCTTAATATTTAAATAGTTCACATTATTTAAACAACATTTATTTTAGCATATGAACACATTTGCAGTACTAGGATACATTTCATGTTGGGATTGCTTTTGGCAATAAATACTATAAAAACAGGAGAGTAACTAAAAAAAGCTGCTTCTATATCTCCATATCATGAGATTATTTTCAAAACATGATTAAGAGTATGATTTATTAATCTCACTTAGTGTATCCTTACTGTTCCTGTTGTTGTGATTGGATAATATGTTCTTTATAAGAGAGTTTCACTCTTTTGAGATTTTCTGATGAAATAATTTCAAAATTGAAACATTCACATGACATTTATGCTTTCCTTTTTTCCCTAATTTTTACTGCATTTGAATTTCTGTAATGTAAGGGTTGCCTCTTCATGTTAATTCTCTTACACAGATTTGCATTTTTCTAGGATTTAAGTTAAGTAAAAATTAATTTCTTTCCACATTTGCTCTGATTTTGTACTAAAGATAACAACAGCATAAGACTCATTCAAGATGTCAGAACACAATATCACCTCCCAGAGGATTTAATGCATGGACAAACTTGGCATTATTAATAATTTTAAAAACTGAAAATGAGTTGTGTGAAGAACATTCACAGCCTTTTTAGGGGTTACATTCTCAAGCAGGGTATTGCAACCACACCTCCTAGGCCAATTCGAATCTTTTTACATGATGATGTCAGCAACTATATAGTGTGACAACGCGGCAACATTTTCACGACAAAGAAAGCTTCCTATCCACGTCTTTAATAAATGAAGGAGAAAAAGTGGCCTCGGTTGATGCTTACGTTCCCACCCAAACCTTTGTAGCCTCTCTCACACGGTAAATATTGAGGGGAAGATCAGAATGAATGCGGTATTGAATCAAAATTAATCACTGAAGTTATTGCTTAGGGTGGCATGCGTATTCCACGTTTCAGCTTTTCACAGGACGCTTTGAAGGGCCCTACAGGGCCAGCGCATGTAATTGATACAGGATTGTCGCGCGCAGCAGCTGCACGAGCAAGGTGCCGCAGCATTTACTTTAATCTACCTTTCTCTCTGAGAGTTTATTATGTTTTTGAATTTATTCTTTTGTAGATCTGGGAGCTATCTTTTTTATGGAAATTAATCTTTTTAGAAGATTTGTACTCTCTTTTTCAAACACTAATACAGTCATTCAAGTATCCTCTTATTCAGATCCAGCTGGCTTTTATCTGGTGATATTTACTTCAAAAAGCCAAGTTAAATGGTATCGTAGATTAATTCTCAGGGCAAAGGAAAGCTTTTTTAGAGAAAACATGATTTGGTAATTATGTGAAATATAATAATAAAATCAGAAAATGTCAAAAATGTGTTGCATGATCTGTCATAATAGCAAACTTCAAAAAGTTGTCACCTGGAAAATGTGATATTATGTGTGTGTCATAAAATTTCATTTTGGTCAAGTCCTATGGACCCTAAACGTGGCTTTCGGTTTTAACACACTGTATCGTGAATTTTAGATTTCTGTTGTTCATTCTCACAAAGCAGTAGAACATCAAAAGAGGGCTTATCCACCACTATCTGTTACATAAATCAAACTGGAAATAAGACACATTTTACAATTCAATTTAAGATCCCACTGAGACAATAATGTTGCAAGCTGTGCATTTTGCAGAGTAATATAGTAATGTCTAGTTTGCATTTTTGAAAAACCAAATTAATCACACTTTATTGAGTACATTGGAGCAAACCTAAAATTCATTTATTATTAAAAACTTGTGCAACAAACACAAACTATATTTTATACATAAAGGACAAACTCATTTATTCATTAGGATAAAACACTTGGAGTTTGCATTTTGTAACTATGAAAGAATGACATTTGCTATTGGGGCCGTTTTGAATTTTTAAAAGCAGTCTGTGCATAGTAAACTGCTTGAAAATTCATTTTGGAATTGGATAGCACATTGTATTGCACTAGGTTTTAACACACGTAAGAGTAGAAGTTAACCTAGAACTCATGGCGTAGGAAAAGAAAAAATAAGTGATACACTTTAGAGAGGCATGACATATAAATTAAACATTTATATTGCATATTATTTTAGCTCTAATTTATTTGTATAGTAATGTGATCATTTTATGCTTTCTGATAAATGAAGGAAAACCTTCTAAGTCAGAATGAAGGTTCATTATTCTCCAAGACTGTATTAATCTAAAGAAACTAAGTACCTTTTCCATGTATATATTTCAGTGTAGAATTGTAATGGGATCCTAGTGGAAACAAAATTCTTGTGGCATCACTTAGGAACTATTCAATACTCCATATACATTATGTATGGTCATTTTAAGGTGCTCAGCTTTGGGAAATGTTAGTGAATATGAGAATTATTAGTAGTGTAGAATAGTAATGAGTAGACAGGAAAGTGGATAACGCTGAGATATGTACCTTGCTAGTGCATACTTGTCAATATCAGGGTAGTAACCACTGGTTTTCTTACCTTTAGTGGGTATAGTAATATTCTTCATGATGACAGTTATTTGAGGTGCTACAGAGTAATAATGTATACTCTGTACCGAATAGCAATAGCAGCATTAAAACACATCCACAGATTTTAATTTTGATATAAAAAGATTAAAGCCAATCTTGTTACATTTCAGAGACTTTATTATGCAATCCTAAATTTTGAGTGTATTGCCTTTGTAGCATCTCTACTTGCATCATGAAGGGGTGTCTAAAACCTGGAATCTAGAAAAGCATTGTCTTCCTTTCCTAATAAGTACTTTACATTGTGGATCCAGGCCCTGGTTAGCTTGTGCCACTGTCAACATGCAATAAATTAGATCTCTTTATGTTCAGGCTTCAAAAAGTTACCATTGTTTTTCTTTTATTTAAGAAAAACAAACAAGAAACTTCTCTACATGCCAAGGAGTAGTTTCCAAGCCAGTAGATTCAGAAATAGAGTGGAGTATGAAATTTTGGCATGGTTAGCTCTAGAAACTAATTTGTTCCTCAATCATCTACATTGGAACCATTGATGATAGGGAACACAGATTTGCCCCCTATTTTATCAGTTTTCCAGTGGCATGAAATATGAGTATCAGGAGCCATGCCCTGGTTGCATCAATGTCAAGGTGGTGGATGACAGAACTGGGGATGATTAGTCCTGATGATGAGGTCCTTCTCCTTGCTCTGACTCTCTGATACATCGCTTTAATCATATCTTTCCTCTGCCTAAGATGATGACCAAACCCATCATCCTGACATCTGAGGTCTTTCATAATCTGGCCAAAGCCTACCTCATTCTGATTTCTGATGCTTTTCTGACGTGTGCTTGCTCCTTCCGTCAATTGAGCTGCCCAGCTGTCATCCAGTCCGCCATTTATGTGTGTCCTTGTCTCCTTGTGCAGCCCAGGCAACTCTGAACTGGCTCTGCTCTGTGTACACATGAAAAGCATCGGGCCAAGACTCAGGCGGTTGTGCTCCCAACCCAGAATTTTTGTTTAAAAAAAGTACTTAGGGCCTCCAGTACTTAATTATTCTCAGGTTCAGTTTTCTTTGCTGTAAAATGAAAAGATCATACTTTTTTCCTCATTATTTTGATCTTTCCTATTACACCATTGTAAATACACTTGCTTACATGTACACATGTATACACATACATGCAAAACTCTTCATCATCTTTCCATGGTTATCACCTTAGTTAATAGAGCTTGGTTTCTAACTATGTTTAAACTAGCACACAAATCACAAGAGGCAGTAGATTTTTAGGTTCTTTTTTCACTGCAACTTCCCTAGTATTTGGAACTATGCTTAGCGTATAATAGGTGCTCAGTATATATTAACATAATAAACCATTTTAATTCTTATTTTGTTTTATAATTTTGATTTAAATATTCATAGAGTATTAAATTGCATGCCATGTAGCAAAGGTCACGTGCACACGCACACACACACAAACACACACACACACAAACACACACACACACACACACATTGCTCCATGGCTTGTACACTAACATGCTTTTCATCTTGTTACCTTTGTGTGGCTATGCATTTATAGTTGACAAATTTGAATTTTGTGCTCTATTTGTTTTTCTAGTTGAGACTTCTGTATCATAATTTTAATAGTCTATTGATTCTTCCTCTCTCTAGAAATTTAAATGTGTAATGATGGTTTAGCTTTGGATAAACAATACAAACTTTAAAAAATCCTATTTCATGGAACTTAAAATGAAAAACAAAGTGAAGCAAGGCGGGGCTGGTCAGGTGGGGAGGGAGAGAGGGGTGGGTATCAGGAGGGACAAAAGGAGAATGGGAAAGTCCTTGTCACCTTGACAAAATTACGTAGGTGCACAAAATGCTCAACTTCATTGTAAACTTTAAATTTTGCACTTATACATACCAGTAAAATGGGGAAAAACTATCTTATTTCTCATTCAGAAATGAAAAATGCACTAATATTAAACTTTAAAAATGAATATAATAAAAATATTTTGGAAAAAAGTTCCTTTCAGTGTAGAAGATATCTTGACACCACTCACAAGTCCAGCCTTGAAAGCTAGAGATACAGCTTAGTGGTAGCATATAAACCCCAAGCTTTTTGCATTCTTAAAGACAACACTTTTCAGATTTAATTGAATTTAGAATTAACAAATCTATGAAAAGCATTCACCATAATCGTTTTTACAGAGGGCTGGACGAACAATGCAGTCACAATTTTGGAAGAGATAGCAATGTCATCATTCATCCTCTGTTTCCACCAGGCATTTACCATTTGAATGTGAATGATGGGAAAAGTGTTTGTAGAAGAATAAATAATATGGATGTGACTGAATTAGCCCATACCATCTTAAGAGCTTTGGTTTTCTTTCTAGGAGAAAGTTCTATGTAGCTTAGCTTGACCTAAGTGCTAGGATTATACGTGTGTGTCCAGTAGTAAATTTGCTTATTTTATGAACTGAAAGAATCTGTATTTGCCAGTATATTCTTGACAGTGAACTGTAGTGTGACCTTGCGTAGGCTGCATACCTTTAATAATTTTCGTTGGTTAAATTATGGTGATAATGTTTTTTATGTTTTTATGAAAAAGAATATGTTCAAATTTTACTTTATACCAACCTATGAGAGTTGATAGTGTCAGAAAATCAATCTTCATTTAAAAATGCTATTCTTACCATTTTTCTAGTCATATTGTAATAGCAATCTGTAAGAGAATATTGAAGTCATTTACTTTTGGGAAAATTAGTGCTAATATTTAATTTTCAAATTGGAATACTAGGGTAAAAACAGAATTATCCACATTGCTCCTAATCTTCCTAAGTGTTTTTTCCTCTTGCCAGCAACCAGAATTTTATTGGTCATTTTGACCTTGAAAAACGTCCTCCCCTACCTGCCCATGAAAAAAAAAAAAAAGAAACTGATGAAAAGTGCTTGAGCAGAATGTCTTCACTATGTCAAACAGAAGCTGCAGAAAGAATGATTTGGTTTCATATAAACAGTAGCTTTCAACAAGTCTGCCATCTGTATGTAATCTACACTATAGTATAATATTATTTCAGTGGTCTTTTAAATGTGCTGAGTTCTTTGCTGTTACTGGCAGTCTCTCAATGACAAAAAGATAGACATAAGTCTGAATATGTAAAGCTAACATTAAACCAGAAAACACTGAACTGTCTCCTAATAGCAATGAGAGAAGATGCCCATTGTAAAATTTGTGAGGATGGACCTTGACAGTGATCACAACAGCTGAGATAGAAACAGAGTATGGATAAATAATGTCGATGCAGTCAACATGATGTGAAAAGAGTCGGGCATTGGTGGTGGAAACTCAGAAGGGAAGAGATGAGAATATTTTCTGTATATCTTGGGAACTAAAACCAGTGCATATTGAAGAATTAAAACTGAACTATTAATTATTAACTTACCATGGTCAACTCATATAGGAGCATACAATTATTAATATTGAATATGTTTACATTGGTTATTAATATTCAAAGAATATGACCTGAAATTACATTTCACATGACTGTAAATCAATGGAGAATCTCCAAAATTGTTACAGAGAGAAAATTGTATTTCATTCACATAATTAAAAGTAATCTGATGAGTTAAAGCTGGGATTGGTAGAATTTGTTGGCATTCACAAAGAGAAAATCTGGAAGATATAAAGTTAGAAGATGACATTATATCAAACTACTTTTTTTGAGAAAATGTATGGTTATATTTTAGATTGCAAAGCATATGTACTTGGTGTAGTCATTTCTACATTCTTGATGTCTGTAACAGAATTATACTTGAGTTACAAATATAACCTAATCTGATTTGAACTTTGTTTCCAATGAGTAAAACCTATATGTGTGTAATCAACTATTTTATAGTCTATATTAATAAAACATTGAAATAGTTTATCAATACAAGTTGCAAGTTACTCTGGCCACTGATTTCTGTTGAATCCTAAGGAACAATTTACGCAATCCGAGCCTTCTTTTTTTCTTTATTCTTTGCTTTGTTTTGTATTAAGAAACGTATTTACCTAGTTAACATTTAGAAGTTGTGCTAACGAGTACAAAGGGGACCACAAAATCAAAAGGCAGCCTGTTTTCTTATGTAATTACTTTTATATTCTACATATATAATACTTGATTTTTGACTTTTATAGTAGTGGCTATACTTCATTAAAATTCCATCAAAACTTTCTGGAATTTGGCATAAAATAAGGGAAAGTACAATGTGTACTAAGCAACTTATTAGAATTTGTATAAAGCAACTTATTGCAATGTATATAAAGCAACTTATCCTAATAAATTTTATAAGTAAAAAAACATTTAAGATTTGAATTGGCTGTCGTTAGTTTTCTAATGCTATCTTTTTGTTCATAATTCTCTAGAGATTTTCAAGATAAAACCAATTATTTTTTTAGCAATGTCGGTATATTAAGAGTCTTTTCTAATATCCTCCATTTGGCATAGGAAACTTGAACATCTGCCTTATTTTAGTATTTGTTTTCTATCCTTTTGAGTTCAACAGTCATTAGGTGTTAATGAACATTCAAAGAAACTTAAAAAAAAAAAAAAAACTGGTTCTGGCTCCCATTGCTTTATATGTTACTTACAGCAACATGTTAAATTATCATTAATTTAAATAACATTTGGGAGTATGTAAAATAATGGAAATTCTCTTATGTAGGTGAAGAAATCTAGGATTAACGGGACACTACTGTTCTGTTAATTTAAGAACACTACCAGGAATTGTTTTCTTATTAATGTTGCAAGAAAAATAAATCGCTCTGCACTCAAAAGGAAACACCAGAGGTGACATGAAATTCCCAGTATCTGGAAGGAGTTTCAAAATCCTAATTTAAAAATGTCTGACACTTAGGCAACACAGAGTAAGGTTTAGTCGCTAAAAGAAGCACAAGGAAAATATTTCTAATGATTACTGGCAAGTAATATATTCTCCATATTATTTGTAACAAGATAGTTAGAATTCATGACACTCATTTCTCTGAAAGAAAAAAATAATGTGTCTATGTGCCAGTTCCTCAATATGAATATAATTATTACAATCACAAACATTGACAAAAATAAATGAATAAAACTGAAGTTAAGAAAATAAAAGATAATTTTGTCAGAATTTAAACCAAGTAATATTGGTAACATGATAGCTAGGTGGGTTCCCCGAATAGTTTCTACTCAAATGTGGAATGTGTACAAACATAAATTTTGATTTGGGGCTGGACATAGTAGCAAAGGCCATTTATTCCCACACTCTGGGAGGTTGAGGCAAGAGAAATACATGTTTAGCTCAGCCTGGGTAACTTTCTGAAAATCAAAAATAAAATGGATCAGGGGTGTAATTCAGTCTGAGAGCCCTGGGCTTGATCTCCAGTGTTTGAAAGAAAAAATAGATTTTAAAATTGGCCTAGAAGTCTGTGAGCAACCTTTGGCAATACCAACTTAGAGGTTGTTGCAGTGCCTTATTTGCTAAAGCAGTGCACTTAATAAGGGGCACAATTAAAAATTCTACAGTAGAGCCGTATTGTGCAGCTCAGTGGTGGAGAATGCATATACTTGGGCAAGTCCCTGGGTTCTATTTCCAGCATCACCATTTTTTTTTTTCAGTTTAGATTGCATGACTAAATATTTCATTATATCCTGTAGATATATAATATATACAAATACTATTTGTTAATTGAAAATAAAATAACTTTTCCAAATTTAAAGATTACTTCCCTCTATGTTGAATACAGAATAATTTGATGAAGTCAGCCCAAAACTCCAGAACAATCAGCATTTATATACGTGTAAGAAACTCAATGGAGCTCATTTTGTTAACTAAGAAGAAAAAAAATTAAGACAACATGGCACATTTCCTAAGAGGACTATTTCTTTTATTTTTTGCAAAAACAATAGCATTAGTAATTGCATCTGGTATCTCATTTTTATTAATTTGAAATTAGTGCATTAATGGAAACGTTTACTTCTCCTTTCTCCTGAAGTACCAGCTGGCTGTCCGCAGCATCTGTGACTGGTATTTGCTTTTCCTTGCTAAGGTGGGGTTGACATCCATCTAAGTGGTCTCCAATGGTAAGGAGAAAGTGCCTGCTCTTGGCATCATTTTCATCGTAAACAAATCTTGACAGTGTCAGGTTCCTGTCACAATCTATCAGTGTCACTCACTAAGCAGTGGTGTGACCATGTGTCCCTTTGAGATTTCCCTCCTTTATCAGGGTCAGCCTGTGGGACAATCAGAGAAACTAGCTACAAGTCATCCAGTTAGAAAGCCCTGTGCTATTTAAATATATGTTTAACTACTTTAATATGTGATGACTTAAGGAAAAACATTTACAGATCACCTCTAGTTTTGTACTAGATCATCTTCCAGGCATTTTATCCAAAGTTCATTAAAAAGATTGGGAAACTTTCTCTTTTAGAGCCCACACTTTTATAGAGAATGGTTAAGAAAAACTGAGTGCAATAATACATAATAAATTAATTAGGTGGGTTAAGATTATGATTGCTATGATTCACATAGTCAAACATTTTATTTGTTTTTTAAGATAATATTTTTCAACAGATTTTTCTATTTCCTTTCATAAGTAAAAATATTGTAAAGTTGATCACCATCATTCTTGTTATATTTATGCCCATATTTAATCACTTTTTAATCCATACTAATATTTCTTTCTTTAAATTGTTTCAAATTTAAGTTTGAGTTAATTTGTGAATAATATTTCCCACGTTGAACACTCATTTATATTCGTTTATTGAAGTTAACTTATAAAAACTAATTACAAAAATGTGACGTAAGGTAGCCATATTTATTTTAGGTTCTAGTAAATATGGTTGCGTAAGAGAACAGTAAACAGAATCTTCCCTGTGGTCTTTGACAAGAACAAAAGGCTACCAGATTCTCCTAATTTAAAAGAAAATAAAAAATAATTGATCCATAGTCGCAGCAATTGAACCCTCATTATCTTAAATATGATTCCAGACTCCACTAGCCCCCTCTGTTTATCAGAAGGGACTGCCACAGACAGCAGATTTGAAGAAATTATTTTAGTGCATATATAGTGCCTAATGGGTAGGTGGCTCGGTCATCTCTTTTGTTTGTGTGTGCTTCCTTTGTGGCAGGGTAAAAGGCATGGGATTTTAAGCGGTTTACTCAAGAATTGCAGATGCTTACACCTGTTTCATAGATGTATTTCTACGTTGGTGTGAACCGCTGATCTCTCTCCAGGTCCTACTCGAGCAGTGGGATAAACAACAGGAAAGAAGTAGCTGGGTGGACAAAGTGGGCGTCATCGGATCTAGAGGAATTACATCAGGAGAAGGGCCCTGGTCTACAGAGGCACTGGGAGCTTAGGGAGCTTAGAAGTCCAGGGGCTGGAGATCTTCCTCGTCAGGAACTTGCACAAATATGAGATTATCTCCCAGAATTCCTTCTTCAGGAACCAGGAGTCGGTGCTTAACATTTGGTGCCTGGTGCGTGAAATAGGGCAGTGACCCAACAGGCATTAGCGCAGAAATTGCACTTCAGGGAGAAGCTAATCAGGGGCTAGTTGACACTGTGCTTAGAGAAAGAGGAAGAGGAGCTGGCCGAAGCTGCACAAGCCCTTGTGTCCTTAGAAACCGGCAGTGTAATGGGATGGGGACGCGTGGGTGGGTGTTAACCAGAATGGATTCGGGAACCTCAAAATCTGCTCTAGAGCACTGAGGAACAGAAAAGGGAACTGGATAAAGAATGTTTGAAGGTGATAGATACAGGAAATAAAGCCGTTTTATATTTGTAACTATGCAAAAATCTGGTTCTGTCTCTTCAAAAATTTGGTTGCCTTTATAGTTATCCCTTTAATCTTAAGGATTTCTTTTGTTGAAAAATGTGCCCATCATAAAATGTATAATATGGGATATAATGAAGGTAGAAAGTGGTGGAGGCCCAAGCAAATGGTCTACAGCCACGAAAAAGATTCAGAGAGTTCATCGGGTTGTTCACTGTTTGTTTTTTCCTTATACTGGAGCTAGGAGGAATTAAAAGAGAGATCTTCCAAATGTAATGATTACATGTTTGAATTTCAGTTACGTCATGGCTTAAACTTATTTTGTGTTTAAGCCATCCTTCATCCACGATCTTTTGAGGAGCTTTTTATGTGGCTTCTAGTAGGTAACCACTCACCACGACCTCAATAAACTTACTGGCTCCCTAACTTGGACTTGAGCGGAGTGCTGACTTTGGCTCAATTGTTGCGCCCTCACTGGGGTGCATAGATGACGGTGTTTACGTATCTCCCCAGAAAAAAAAAAAAAAAAAAAAAAAAAAAACTTTTCCACTACACTTTTATGAGCATGTCTGAGGAGGACACATCTTTACACAGAAGGAACTCTGACTACAAACAAGCACTCTTCACTGGAAGCTCCATGACTGAATACACAACTACTGATTTCTTCTCAATAATAGTGTAACTAGTCAGGGTAACACATTATTTTAGACTATATAAATGCATAATTAACAGTTCTTTCCTGGAGCTGAAATTTGGCAATAGGGTATTAATTTCAATTTCCCTTCCGCTCCCCCGCCCCCCTCCAAGACACCATAGCATTAGTAGCCGGGCTTCATGCTGTGTACGACTCCGTCACTTGATTTCATCATGTAAGGTGTGTTGGACTGCTGTTCACAGTAAAATTTGCTTATAACCTGTGTTGTGATCTGGTCAGTGGTACTCTACTACCTTACAACTTCGCTTAGAACTAGGTCTAGGAGATCTTTACTCTGAATTCTCTCTTAGCATGAAAACATGATTTAGATTCTAATTTATCAGACAGTTTTGATTCCCTGAATATTTTTTAAAAACTCATGGCTATTTTCCTTGTCCCTCCACCATTTTATATTTTATCATCATTTCATGTTTACAAACTTGTTTCATTCCCTGTTATATGTTCTTTGAACATATATTCATCTTGTTATTCCACTCAAAAGTCAAAGAAACTCTGCAGTGCCACAAGAATTGAAAGGGAGATATTAACCAGTTCTTTTCTATTGCCTCTCTAACAACTTGAGAAACTTTCTTTTTGACTTTACTGTTGTCCCTTTGAGTCATAATAGTGAACACTAATATTAAAGATGTGTGTGTGTGTGTTTGTGTGTGTGTGTGTGTGTGTGTGTGTGTATGTTGAGGCAATGTTCATATACACTGGCTCATTTTGTGATATGTCTTGGCTTAAACCAAAACCCTTCAGATTATATATTTAATAACTGTGGACAAGTCTTTTCCTGAAATGGCCTATTTTCATTTCTTATTCATTCATGCTAATACAGGAGACAGATATTATAAATAATGCAAAATAACTTGCAGCTCTCTTGGTTATATATTGCATATTTTCATGAGACTTAGCTTCCTAATTTTTTTCTCTATTTATTACCCAAATGAGCTAACATCATGAGTATTTAAGAAAAGACGATTGGTGGAGGTGGCTGGGAGATTTCTGTAGTGCAGAATCTAACTTAGTGCTAGATGCTTGCTGTGGAAAACTCACCCACAGATGATCAATACGTACCTATACAAACAAGATGCATATCCTGTGATGCAAAAGAAAATGAAAATGCATAGTATTTTCTCTATAATCTACTTTAAGATTTATTTAGTCAGAATTTTAGTTTCATCCTAAATTCACAAATGAAGTTTCACAGATTTTTATGAAGGACATATGTAATAAAATGTTTGCATATACTCAGATTATAGCAATGAAAAATGAAGACAACCTAGAGTGTTTTATTATAATATTCCTTTGATGTTATACATTTGAAAAATTCACATATGTATAGTTTTTACATACCTGACTGGTTAAAGTATCCAGAAAGTCATAAGTAGAATATTAAGGTGTCTGACATGGAGGATTTATATCACAGAGTAGGAGTAGGCTGGAGAGATTTCTTATATGTGAGTCATTTCTGTATGAAGCTATAAACTTTTTTCTAAACCAAAAGCTGCTGTAGTTTCTTGTAAAATAATAAAGATAATAAAGATATCCATTTAATTGATTCTTTTCATTGTTTAATAAAATTGCTTTGTTTGATTGCTGAAGAATTTGAATTGGGTTTTCATTACCCACTTCTGAACAATTTACTCTAAGATCCAGACAGTATTGAGCTAATGAGTTTGAATTTATATTGAACCTTAACTGTCTTTATGAAGTAAATGGAAAAAAATCATGGCAGTAACTAAGTATTCTTCATTAAAAACTATGTCGTAGAGATTTTACAATGAGGCTTTTAGTAGAGCTGAAACATTAAATTGGAGTTTTACCAACTTTGCTGTTTCCGTGCGTAATACATAAAAATATGATTTTTTTTGTTAAGAAAAAACCTCATAAGCTGACATTGCAGAAATTTCTTTTAAGTGGTAGCTTTTATATTCAACAGATTATGTTAAGGAAAAAAATTAATGTTGATTGAATATAAGAACAGGTCTAAATTGAAATAGTCTATAAACACCTTTCAAATAGATCCTACTAAAGTGTTTCAGGATCTAGTTAAATCCAAGACATTGCCACAAAGGTTGAAATACAAGCTCTCAAAATGGGTGGGTTTTTACCTTGACACTGATATAGTCTTGGCAATAAATTAGTTTCTTTTTATTTTGAAATCAGTGATACGTTTTTTCAGACATATACATTAAATATTTTGCTTTGTCATCTCTTGTAAGTGATTTGTTTTTGTTCCCCACACATCTTTGACCAAATTGGGCACTTAATGATTCCATTTTTAGCATCTGTAGTGGAATTAAGTGAAGCACTTTAAATGGTAACTAGCATACTATTTACTCCAGACTACGCATTTTATTGCCACCAATGTACTTCTCTTTTAAAGAATCATTATGTAGTTATAGAATAGAGCACTTTTAACGTTAAATTGGGAAATCAAACAAGATTATTCTCTACATATAGGTTAAATATCACAGAAATATTCCTTTCCTGACTCCCCGAACTTATATCTTGTCTAAGAAAACAGAAAAAAACAGTTAAGGGGAAATTCACCATCTTCAATTCATTTCCCTAGAAATCTGACAATCTCCTAATGTGATATTCCTTTTTAAATCTCATTTCAAATTAGTCATTGGAAGATCTGGGATAATACTGTATCCAAGTAATTGATATTCGTTCCCCACAGGCAGCAGTGATGGTTCTTGGGATAAAGAAACCCTGCACTGCCCCTCACCTCAGGGACCTCAGGCTCCTGTTACCCACCCCCGCTTGCCCGGAGCGCATAGCCTTCCACTTAGTCATCCACTCCACCACCTTCGGCACAGCCACCTGCTGCCACATGGTACGATGGCATTTTTTAGCACTAAAAATAGTAGTTTTCAAGAAATTATTATTTTTTTCTTTTTGGTCATATACATACATATATACATATATATGCATATATATATATATATATATATATATATATATATATATATATATACACAGTATAGTAGAACATAGTGAGTATACTATGTTTAGACAACTAATCTTGATAAGTTAACAAGTGGTCTAGTATTTTGAACATAAGGGTAGATTGATCAGAGGAATGATATGGCAAGCAGAGTTCACCATTTGTAGCACACACATGGAGTGGTGGTACAAGCAGCCATGACTTTACAACAGTTAGCTGTACACCTCCCCGCATAATGATGGGTGTTATTGTATGCAAAGAGGAAGGATATCTTTTGACTGCCATTATTAAAAAGTTTTTATTGTTTCAGTTTTTAATGATTGATGTGCATGATGAATGTAGGAAGTGAGATACTCCACATTTTATGATTTTACTTGAAACCGAACAATGACACATTATGTGTATTTTTATAGGACTGGAACTTCCTTTTATGATGATGCCCCACCCTCTAATTCCTGTCAGCCTACCTCCAGCGTCTGTCACAATGGCCATGAGCCAGATGAACCACCTCAGCACCATTGCAAATATGGCAGCGGCAGCACAAGTTCAGAGCCCTCCATCCAGGGTGGAGACATCCGTAATTAAGGTAGGTTTGATTTTGTGATATTGTTTTTGAATGTTCACCTTCAGTCACTCTCTCAGAATCCACATTCTGTAAGCAAATCCCAACTCCAAAATCTAAGGGAGAGCAAACAGATTGTGAGAAAAATCACCTGTAGTAAGTAGTCCCAGGGGTGCAACAGTTAAGCAGGCTCAATGGAGGTCCCTCTCTCTCTCTCTCTCTCTCTCTCCCCTGAGTATATTTAAGTATGTGCATATTGTCTGATTTGTCTGTATGCACATATGAGTGTTCACTCATTTTATTAGGTCAAATGTATTTAAATAAAAATACTTTAACCACCATTGTCAAAATGGTTGACGAATAAGAAACAACAGAAGAGATCATTAAGAATTATTAATTTTAAAATTAAGTAAAACATACTTTGTTTGACATATCATTACCAGTTTTTCTAAATATAATACAATCAAATTCAAAGTAGCCATTAGAAAATGCTCAGAAGAAAGTTTGTGTTATTACTCATGCAGAATGTAGACAAATATGAAACTGTGTTTTTTCTTATAGTATTAGCTGTATAAATAAAGATGTCTATCTATCTATCTATCTATCTATCTATCTATCTATCTGTCTGTCTATTTGTGATCCTGAGAACTGAACCCAGGGCCTTCACTCTGAGCTAAACCTCCAATCCATTTTATTTTTTATTTCAAGACAAAGTCTTGCCAAGTATTAAGTTTCCCAGACTGGCCTCATATGAGGATACTTTTGCCTGTTCCTCCCTACGCCACCAGGGTCAGCTCACTTTTTTTGAAATGTAACTATCAGAAAACAAAACAAAACAAAAACAATACACAGAAGACAAAGATCAACTAGTAAAAGATCTATACTTGGGGATGAAACAGTGAGGGTCACATTGTTATCAGCAATGAGAAAGGGACTATTAAAATTCATTTTTATTCTTAATGACTTTAAGAGAGTCCCATTGTTACAAGATTATTTATTAATCGAGATAATATATTATTCAATTTGTGTTAATCATTTGGTTGTTATTCTTGAGAATTCCACATACTTATTTTCTCACTTATTACTTACAAAATAATAGATGAGAAAAGTAAAACACTTCTAAATGTTCTTGAAATCTTCTAAGTTTTCTTGTAATGCTGTTTAATGGCTATGTGGTCAAAATTTTAACAAATCCTAAGTGTTAACTACAAGATGTGATGTTTTTAAAATTGCTAATCATTACAATAATGAATTACTCTTTGTTTATTTAATTTTCATTTTCAAAAAGTGAGTTTTTGCAATCTCCAGGTTAGATAAGTGGTTTTTAGATTTAGAAAGTTCAGATTTATCTTATTTTTTTCAAAATACATCTATTTAAAGAGTATCTGTGCTACATTTAATATTAGAATTATATATATATATATATAGATAGATAGATAGATAGATAGATAGATAGATAGATATCTTTTAAAACTAAATGTTAGGACTTCTATGTTTTAAGTATGTAAAGGAGAGAAATCAATTTTCCTTAGGAAAGGTCTTTGGAAAACAATTCAGCAGTAGATTACTGCAAAATCAGCATTATATGTGTGGTTTTTAGATTAAGTTTAGGAGAAAAGAAAGGTGATATGCAAGAAGGGAAGACAAACGTGAGGAAGATTTCTGTCTTAAAATGTCTACCAGCCTCTCCTAAATAACGAGGATGCCCCACTTTTTAATCATGCTGCCAGAATAGGATCTGTGCTGCTTTGCCACTCCGGAGGACAGAGTTGGTGGAAATGAATCAGCTTCATCCTAGGGTGGGCCCTGAAGAGGATTTTGGGGCGTTGTCATCCTTGAAAGTCCACCTTGGGGTAGAAGCGGCACAGAGGAGTTTCATAAGAAGGAAAAGAAAACAAACGAAGGAAAATTTGTATGCAGGATGGGATCTTTGTCATCCAAGGAGTGTGTGTCTCCTTTTATGTTCCCACGGGGACATCTTTTTAAGAGCATCAACCTCCTGGGGTTAGATCTTCCTGTTCTTTTTAGACTTCCCTATTATGTTTCTGCAAGTAAAAAGTAAAATCAACTTAAAAGCTTTGTGTTAATGAAAATATAACAGAAGTCTAAGGAAAGGCCTTACAGAGATGTTCTAGTATATTCAAAGACATATTATTTATCAATGAACACCTTAGCGATTCTTCTTGGAATGCTCAGCAGAAGAGGGAAAGTCTACCTAGCAAAAGGTCATGGAGGGGGAAAATCCTTTCAACTAAAGAGAGAAGTAAAAGTAACTCTGCCAAGGACAGCTTTCTAATGAAACATCATGATTACTTTCTCGTTGTGGTTATATTAACCACAACGGTTATATTAACACCTGACTAGGGACAATGGTTCTTTTTGAGAATTTATGAAAAAAGCAAAAGATGATAGCTTTTGTTACTATCACTGAAGAAAGGCTCAGTCAGAGTAGTGGCACAGTTCTGTAATCCAGACTGCGACTGGGCGAAGGACTTTCCAGCGCAGGGCTATACCATTTATCTCTTTTAGAGTAATGAGAAGAATTAACATCAAAATTCAACCTAACTGAGAAAGCTGATGAGACTATGTAGGACAAAAGAGAGAAACATATCGGAACCATCATACTTGCATAATCTAAATGTATTCCTTTGTTAGATGTTATTAGCAAATAACAGAAAATCTCCTTTTGTATTGGAATATTCACAACAGCACACAAAGTTCTCTAGAGTTTTTAGTCGTATGTGTGCTGCCTTTGAGGGAATCTACTGGGCTTCCATTGTCTGTATGGCCCGTGGACTACACGTGGTTTTATATTTTTGAGCAATTTAAAGAAAATGAGAAGAATAATATTCCACTGTGCTTGAAAATGATAAATTTAGAAATCAAAAATATTTTTTAAAATATTGCAGCACTTCTCAATTTACATAATAACTCATGACTACTTTCTTATGTAAAATTGAATCAAACATTTGCTGTCTGTCCCTGAACAGAAAAAACAAAAATGTTTTCTCTGTGTTGGACCTGGGGTCAACTTAAACCCACGTGAGTTTTGAACTGAGGGTAAATGAGGCTGCTCAGGGTAGACTCTTAACACTGTAATGCCTGGTGGGCAACACATTAGAAGCACTGACACCTCATAGTTAAAAAGTTAATTCACTAAAGAAAAGAAAACTAGATAGATGAAGATTATATTATTATTACGTTACCTCTTACACCCTACGTCATTTATTTCAAATGTGAGCTTTCATAAAATAATCTGTCAAAGTAAGAAACATTTTTCTAATGACAGTCTTCAATTACTGGAAATATTTTAGTGGGACCATTTTGAGAGAAAAGTGAATGTATACTCTTCACACAAGAATAATTGTTTTAGATTCCTAGTAGCTAAATATCTATAGGAATATATGAAGTTATTATAAATGCCTAATGCTTATCAATGAAGTCTGTATAATTTTACATATACAGTGTAAAACCATGGAAACTTGAGATGTTATTTGTAACTTCATGTAGTTTGTCTCCTAGTTTATAATTCATTCCTGTAATCTCACTATGCATTTTCACATATCTTAGCTTGTATATGATGGCCATTATATTTTCATCAGATATAAGAATACAAATGTATTCATTCATTTATTGAAAACTTGCAGCTCAATAATTTCTACCATATAACTTAACTTTTAAATATTTTCTTAAAAGAAACATGTTTAATAATTCTTTTATATTCTAATCACGTGAAGGGTTGCATCCTCTTTTAGTGTTTTTACCCTCCAGACAAATGTGAAAGTTTCCTTTGACAATTTTCATTGGATTTCTTTTTTGACGTTTCAAAACAAGTATCCTCTCCAATCCTACCCAATAATTTAGAAATGAACTGTCCAGGGTAAAGACACTGGAACTAGCATAAACTTCAATGCAGATAATTGTTTACCATATAGTTAAAATTCGTAAGACTTTTTCTTTGGTGTTTGAATATGTGACTCAGTCTGACTAATGCAAAATTCTAGTATGCTAAGATTTCATCTTTTGTTTATATTAGTAAATTATGCTTATCCACATTTTAGCTACTTGTATTAATAACTCAAACCAATATATTAGGTATTGTGTTGAAGCCAGATATTCATTTGAACTTTTCTTGATTATTTTATACTTTTTTGATTTGCATGCTTTTGTCATGACTGTCTTCTTCCTGTTCAGTATTGTTCAAACTATGACATTTAATAAATAAAGCACAGTTACAATAAAAAAATCATTTGGAAAAGATTTCGGTTGAAATGAAAATAAAATTAACATGAAGAGAAGCTGCATATTAAGTGTGTTAACACAGGACTCAGTAGAAAGATATCTTAGGTTCATGTTTCACGACCTAACTACTAAAATATGACGGTGGGCAAGTCATTAAATACTTATAATCATTTTCTTTTTCTGTGTATTTCAGTCAATAACAACGCTATCTACTATGCTTTTGCGCTAATTAAATTACTATTTATAATATCTTTCTACGTCTTTGTACTCCAACCTTGCATCTAGATCATCACTAGTTCTGTTGTCTCTAAAATCATCTGTTCTAGACTTGCGCAAGGATTCCCTCTTAAGCCTACCACATACAGAAGCAAGTCTGTAGCAAGATCCTATCTTATTCTTTTTTTCCAGAACTTAGGGGATTTGTAATATGTACCATCCAAAGCACATATTTTGAAGCATTTTGTAACTCATTTTATATCAGAAATTATGTAGGATTAGACTTGAGAAATTTTGTGACATTGAACTTATTCTATATTGTTGAGTAAGCATCGTTCTTCCTATGCCACATTACTGAGTTTTCTGACAAGAGAGACTATGAACGTAGTTAGGAGCTTCACAGTTGTGGTGGCTTTTAAGAACATACAATCTGCCTCGCTGGATGGAAAATGGCTTCATATATTGCCAGCGACAGAGATTTTCCTGGGGTAGAAGTTCCTTTCTCCCCTCCCTTTCTTTCCTCTACCCTCTACTGGGTTGTGGGAAAAGGAGCAGTCCTCCCTCTGGACACGTGCGGATTTATTTCTATACATGGCTGAATTGTAGCTTCTGAGTCAGGATTGCATTGTGCTACCTAGGTAACTTTATATTACAATAATACCTCAACAAGTTACAAACCCTCCTGAAATATTATACAAATGTGGAGCAAAAGGATTTCCCTTATGCCAATAAATAAGCTTAAAAAGACAACAGAGAGTAGACTTTTTTAAGATTATACACATGTGTCCAACTAACTTTACATTCATCAAAACTGATTATTTCATAAGTCTCGTCATCAGAGAAAATTTAAAAAGCATGGGAAAATTCCTTGGCTTCTTAGTTGAGGACTTTGAGGGATGGAGTTGGCTGTCTGATCCTAACAGCTAAGCTACAACCATAGCAGCGTCATTTATTGTGTCTGTTGGTAGTATGTTTAGCATTTTCTTGAATTCCGAATCTCAATTCTGCTATTACTTTCTTTGCACATTTTCTGGAGCAAGAGAGCCTGAATATTACAATTAGTCAGTTTAAATCATTCTACTCTTTTCTGAAAGCATTGGTCAGTTTTTGTTACCTGTAAGGGAAAAATATTATCCTCAGTTTTACTTATTTACTTGTAAAGAGAACCTAGAATCCTTTCTGTCATGTTGTAGCTATTCTGTAAATATGTGTTGAATGAATGAATATAAGTCTGATTTGTCCTAAAGCACAGGAGTTTGATTTATATAAAACATTCTTACTTTGTAAATTAAGAAGTTATATTAAGAGAACTTATTTAATATTTTCAAAACATGTCTCCATACTTCCATATCATATGTATGCAGGGAGAGTCTCTTAAACTGGGTTGATCATTTTCCACCTGGGAAAAGACTCAATAATCACAACTTAAAGAAGAGATTTATTTTAGCTTATAATTCCGGAGTTCGCATTCCGAGTGTGATCTGCTGACTCCAAGACCAAAGACGGCAATGGCAGACGCACATCTGTCCACATCTCTGCATACAGGAAGTAGAGAAAAGAGCCGTGCCCAAGAATATCGCCCGTCTGGTTTGTGCTCCTAGTGTCCTGTCCCGCCACATGGACTCACCTCCTCACAGCAAACGAAATCAGGGATGGGTTAATCCACTGCCATCCAGCCACCTTCCAAACACATTAAGGCTTTGAGGGAACATTTTAAATTTAGCCATATCATAATCAAAACTATAAGCAACAATGAAAAGTATTAAAATAAAAGTGCTAAATTATTGAGAGCTAAATTATGTAATCTTTCAAAGAAATGAGTTATATTCCCTCTAAAATATTTTAAATTGATAAGATACAACGCATTTTTCTATGAAGAGGAAGCAGCTGAGATGATACAATTTAAAAAGTTTAATTACGTGTGTGTAATACTGAATCATTTACACTTGTAGTTTTAGAATTTTAGAATATACTGTTGTTTTTCATTCCTCTTTTGATTCTAAGTTATTCTGGAAAACAATAGTTCTCGTTCTTCCCAGTGACAATAAATGTAGCGTTTCCTTTGTTGTTATTCTGTTAGCATTAGTTTATTAGAGTGACCTTTTTCCAGGGTGAGAGTCGTCCTCTTAAATTTTCATTTATTAGTGTGGCCAGTTTTATAAAGATAGAACATTGCAAAAGATTGTGTTTTATTGATTGGTGGAGTTGATGCAGGACTATCAAACAGTGTGCTGAAGTATTAAACTAAATATTCTTCCTCCCTCTACTACCTCAGTCCCATCTTGGAGGTTAAAGGGTAGCACACAAAAGAAATGGTAAATTCAGTCTGTGCAGTTTCCCTGTAGACATTGAACTACTTCGTTCTTATTATGTCTGAATAAAACTCATTATCTATTTTGTTTCAGTAATAATTACGAGATTCTCTCTTAAGCAATTCTTTACTGAATCCATTATTTTCCATCTTATAGAACACCCTGGAAAGGAACGCATATAAATATGATAATAGAATTAAGCTGTTGAAATAAATTAATTTATTGTTCAACAATGTATTCAAATCTTACTTGCTCAATGGGTTTTACTTTAATGAAATTCTTCAAAGAATAATACATCATGTTCCAAAGATTGAAATTATACATTAAATGAAGTGACTGAATATGTTGTGTCTCAATTTATAGAAAGTTTCAATTGAATAATTAAGCTTTTAAATCATAAAATTTGCATAAATTAAAATATTTTCTTAGAGTAAAAGTGTTATGTCTTTGTATTCTTTGTTCTTAAATATAAAACTAAAATTAAACTAAAAGTAAGCTAAAGCTAAATAAATTACAGCAATTGTACCAATACTTCCTGAACCTTAAACTATGTTTTTAAAAGGCATTTTACTTTAAGATTTTAATCTGTTTTTACCTAGTTTATTATGTGATATTTAGAGCTTTTTAAGTGGATAAGAGAATAAGTACATAAAAATCACTTCAGGAAGATTTGATAATTAAATGTATTGACTAATGAAATCTTTTTATGCTTATGCGCAATGTTAGTTTAGACAAAGTTAATGGCAGAAACATTGTTGCTAGAGCTTTATGCATTAAATATTTAAATTTTTTGTGAATTCAGTTTGTCAGGAAAAAACATATTCTTATACTTTTCTTTAGAATTATTAGAAATCTATTGTGATAGAAAAATAAGGTTTGCAAAATGATTTCAGAGATACTAATTTATATCTGGACCACCTCTCATCAAACAGATGTGTCAGGAAAAATAAGATTGTTAATGTAAACATTAAAATATGCTAGAACATTTTTATAGATATACTTGTGAGGAACTTCTTGAAGAAAATAGAATGTTTAATTTAGAAAATTCTACTTTTATGAAAATATTATGATTTTGCCCAATATACACAATCTATTTTTAAGTAATCCAAGTTTTAAAAGATCTTCAGAATTACCATTATATCTTGAAGAAACTGTGCAGCCCTATCAGCACTTTAAGAAATCTATGGGAAGGCTGGAGGAATGGCTCAGTGGTTAAAGTGCTTGCTAGGCAAGTGCTAAGTATTCTAGTTCAATTCTCCAGCACCATATAGCTGGGCGTGGTGGCACACGTCTGTAATCCCAGCACTCGGGACGCTGAGACAGGAGGATTGCCTTAAGTCCAAGGCCAGCCTGGGCTCCGAAGTGAGTTCAGGACCAGCCTTTTTTTGAGACCTTGTCTCAAAAAGAAAGAAAGAAAGAAAGAAAGAAAGAAAGAAAGAAAGAAAGAAAGAAAGAAAGAAAGAAATCTATGGAAAGAAATCTATGGTCGTCTTTTAGAGTGTATCTCTGGTCATCTATGAAGTAAAATACCATTATTTATTATTATATTTACATAAGTTATAAAAGGAGTCTTATAAATCTATTTTCTATTATACATGCACAAATCCAAAAGAAATGCAACATCTAAATTTTGAGTAATATGCGAAAATCAAATTATCCTTTGATTTGTAATTGCAGAGATTTGGTATGAGCCTTTTACACAGTTTTAAGCTGCATCATAACAGGGTAAGATTGAATGTTAAGAAAAACATTTTAATGCTAATTAATATTGCAATTAGAAGACAGGAAGTAATTGTTGGTCTGCAGATGTTTCTCTTGCTCTTAGGTCATACATATGATTGCTTTAAAAAATATTTTAGCTTGTTTTTCTTGTGGGCTGAAGAATTTAGACACTTCAGAAGCATAACACACTTCTCGTGCTTTAGAAAACAATTATGAGTTCATTTTAATGTTATTTAGGAAAAGTTTTGAAAGTAATTTAATCTATGAGTTTTTACTATTATATAATACATTGGCTTAATATCTTATACAATGTAAAAATTCATGATGTTCCGTCAACTTGAACAAGCTTGACTTAAATTTTAAGATGTGGGTGCATATAATGTGTCTCCCTGCTTGTGTCTCTCTCAGCCACTACTTGTTTTTCACTTTTTGAATTGAAATTACAAAGAACTCAATGCAAGAAATGACTTCAGGGTGCTTACATTTACCAAAATATTGCTCAACTTTGTTATTTACAGACAATAGAGCACTTAATTTAATGAAGGATTAGGTTAATCATATAATACAGACGAAATCTTTATGACTTTGAGGCCTGATACCATCTTTTATGAGACCAATCTGGATAGTGCGGGCCAGTTCAAAAACTCCTCAAGTTCAGTACCATAACATTTAAAATTTTAAGCATGCACAGTAACTTTCAAGATGTGTATTTAGTAGTTATTCTTCCTTTCTTGTCTTTATGATATTCTTAAATCTTGCAATTCTTTTTTTCATAAAGCTTTCCATGGGGTTATTTTTTTATTCCATGGTATGATACATTGAGATTCTGCTGGAACACTCAATGAACCACAATCTGTGGGAGGAAAGCCCAGGCATGTTTAAGAACCTGCTGGGGGTGACTCTGATGTGCAGTGGGACTGGGCTATCGTGAGAAGGTTCGTGGAACTGCTGTGGCCAAAGGCGTGCGTTATCCTCTTTGTCATCGGCCTTACAAAGCAATGCACACTTATACTGCTTATTAAATTAACTAGTTAAATTTTGGAATCTTTAGCTGCCTGGAACCATATTATGTTATGGAATTTTTAAAATTTTATTTATTTATTTAGAGTCAGGGATTGCTCTATAGTCCAGGCTGGATTTGAGCTAATGGAAAGCCTCCTACATTAACGTCCTTAGTTCTGGGATTACAGGCGTGCAGTGCCACATCAGCTAGTATGAGGTGCTGGAGAATCGTACTCAAGGCCTGATGCTTGGTAGGCAAGCACTGTAGCTATTGTGCTGTTTCTCCACTCATAATTATTCTCTTTTAATATTTTTATCTTTTCATTCTTTTAATTGTGTATTTATAACTTCTGTATGGAGCGTTATATCTACATTTTTGAAAAAGTTAATATGAAGATAATCAAAGCCTACATCTATCATATCTGAAGATGTAAATATCTTGCTGCTCAAAGTAGAAAATATTAACAAATTATATGTTATTTGTGAATCTATAGTTAATTGGAAGCAAATATACTTACATGTTACTCTGATGGCTATAGATTTAGGTGAAAATTGGAGTGGGATATATTTTTTTTAAATAGTATCAGGAAACATGATATCAATTTACTCTAAACACACTAATATAATTCAGAAAATTCCCCTTAATAAGTTTGTTTTATTGATTTGGAAGTAGAGATCATAGATGCTTGAAATATTATTTAAATTAAGCAAAATGGTTTCATTCAATAATATTCTATCTTCATTATTGTCTCAAATTCTGACTGTCCTCAGAGTAGTGTCAGAAAGACATGGCTGTTAACAAGTCTTCTGATATTGCTATTATGGTATGTGTATCACTATGTGTGTTGCATATGGGATTTATGATACATCATGTTGGCAGTTCCTGTGCTATGATCGTCCTATGCTTGTTGCAACAGGAAACTGCTTTAAAATTTCTTCAAAAATAAGCATCTAAAACACTGATTCTTGCTTTGGTTGGTGAATTTCTCGTTGTTTAATAGGTTCTTAATGGGTATTTCTGGCTGTCACTTTTTCTCCAAGGAAGAGAGATCTCTGTCCTTGCCACGACTGCCCTGAGGCACACCATAGTTTTATAACCATTACTTTCCCGCTTTGCTAAAAAATGCATATTAATTTTCGGATCATCAGTGGATTTAAGAATCTGAAGTTTATGCTTTGCCCAAGATAAAATGTCATTTGGTACAATTAAACGCTGCTGGAAAAATGTATTCCTTTCCCATTCCTTTTCTTATTACATTAAGAAAAAATCACCTTTGTAAAGTGAAGACTGCCTGCATTCAC
Organism: Ctenodactylus gundi; assembly: GCA_004027205.1. Taxonomy (NCBI): domain Eukaryota; kingdom Metazoa; phylum Chordata; class Mammalia; order Rodentia; family Ctenodactylidae; genus Ctenodactylus; species Ctenodactylus gundi. The sequence goes on from PVKB01000014.1 coordinate 1,075,661, forward strand.
TTGTGTTCTTCCCTCCTGCTCTCCCGCCGTGGTGCAGGAGCGTGTGCCCGACAGCCCCTCTCCCGCCCCGTCTCTGGAGGAAGGTCGGAGGCCTGGCAGCCACCCGTCATCGCATCGCAGCAGCAGCGTGTCCAGCTCCCCAGCAAGGACTGAGAGCTCTTCTGACAGAATCCGTAGGTCTCATCCTTTTACTTGTCACCATTTTAAACTTTATTAGGTGCAGCTGGCTTTTCTAATCAAAATGCCCTCATTCCAAAGAGATCTCGGTTGTATCATGTTCGGTAGCTCTGCAGCGACAGCCATCTCTCAAAATTATGTTTCCTGGTTTGGGGTACCATGGAGTCTGATATCACATTAACAGGTCCTGATAGAAACTCTTCCTCTTTGATGAGACCCATAAAAAGTTGAGCTATGAAAACGAAAAAGTAAGTAATCTTTTAGATTAGTTTCTGAAATAGCCAATTCTCAAATATCTAATGTCTCAATTTACTGCTTATGGATTATTTGACTTGATTCTTTTAATCTAGCTGCCAGTTTTGTAATTCAATACTTTTCACAAGTCATCCCACATTAATGAAGATATCTACAGGGAAGAATAGAAGAAATAAATTCAGGACATAAGATTTAAGTGTAAATATGTGTACATGTTTGTTATTCAGAAGATCAACACATAGAAGGATTTAAAATTGGCTAAATTTTAAAATGTGGATTGATAACACTAATAATACATATGATTTTCGTATATTAAAAATTTAAAGTAGGAACATATCATATTTCACCACATTTTGACAATATTTAATCATGGTCTTGAGTCTTTTCTTGGTGAAGAAAGTAAATGGAGAAATTTAAGATGCAATTAATTAACGATTGATTTTTTGTCAGTATAAAATCAAGATTGTTTTTTAGACAAAATGGGTTTGTTAAAAATGAGCAGCTTGCTTAGCAAAACTAACATGCATTTTTCTCTTTCTAGAAGTTTTATTGATTTATAAAATCATACCTAGGGGTTACATTTCATCTAATTATATAGAATTTATTTTAGATAGGTGGCTGCTGAAAATATTTTTGTCATTGGAAAATATTTTCTAGAAAGTCTCTCAGTATGTTATGAAGAAATGTTTGCATAAGACAAAATATTTAATTGGGGAACTATAGAAGCATAGAAATTATGCTAGATTATCCGTAACAAAATTATAAATAAAAGTTATTAGCAATTACACACTTATACATAACAGTAAGTTTAAATGCTTAATTTGGCCTTACTAAAGCTTATTTCTCTATCAATGGAAAGGTGGTAGCTTATTGCTAATGAAACAGAGCCATCTGGTATCTATCCTTAAAATAATAATAACTTCTGGGTTTAGTAAACATTTTCTCCCACTCAACTTTGGGAGAGTTTTTATTATTGTCTGTGTGCTTTTGTGTTGAAACTTGGTTTTATTTATAAGACATTCTCATTGGAAAGGTAATTTCCTCCTGAGAAAGTAACTAGTAACTAATCTGCAGCGATGTGCAACTTGGAGAACATTTGGGTTTTGTTTTACATCCACATTATTAAACTAATATTTGCATTTTTTTTGTTTTTTTGGTCAAAACAAAATTTTCCTGTGATCAGTGTGTCATTATCATTCAAGCAGAAACAAGCACAGATACACATATGTGCACATGCACATGACTGTTCACGTACACACATTTATTTTTAATATGTAATTTAAAATAACTTTGATTAATGGAAGATTTCTAACTGTAATACATGACCAGTTCTTATGTAACTCTCACATAATTTCCAGACAGACTCATCCAGCCCATCAGTCAACCTCTGAAGGAAATGCCTCAATTAGGGCAAATTGCTGTCTAGTATTTCCTGTCTTTGACAGGAATCTTCTTTTTCTCAAATATTTAATTTTTAAAATTTTTCTGAAAACAAGAGGTTTTTGTTGCATAAGGACAGAATGATGATCAAATAAAAAGTAGGGTTATTACTATGTTTTGTTTCAAAACTCCGGGCCTTATTCAAAATTAGCTAATTTTCCCAGAGATGTTTTTAGTTGCCAGTTGGTTTTCTTTCCTAGTCCAGAAGCCAATTCACCATCACATTGCAGTTAGTTGTCTAATCCCCTTAATTTTCTTTTACTACAGAAATTGGAACTGTTTGCGAGTCTTTGTTTTCTTTCAGTACCTTCATATGTTCCATCAACATAGGCCCTTTGTATTGTAGAGTGTCCTTGAATGGGGAATTTGTTTCAAACTTCATTATGATTAGAGGAAGTGGATGCATTTGTTTGGGAGGTACGACACAGCTATGTTAAGGTATCTTCACAAACCTTAGGAAATATGATCTTTTCTGGTATTGAATGTTAACTTTATCAATTTTTAAGGTAGGGATTACTAGTGTCTCTACTACAATGTTACTTCTATCTTAATATTCAAAAATACTCTACGTTTTATCTCAATTTTATGGATATATCCTGATCATTCAGTTTTCTCCCATTGGTTTAAGAATTATTACTAATAATAGCTGCCAAATGCCAATCTCGGCTACATTCTTACACTTTTAAAATACCTATTTTCTAAAGAAAGTAAGGATTATTAATGATTTCTTCTCTTAAATTCTTACACAGAACCTAGATTTTTATGGACTATTCATTAAGTAAATTTATTAACTGTATTGTGAAAATCGTGGATGTTTGAATGTCTGATCATCTCAGCAGTAATACCATTTTGTCATTTTTATAGTGACAGATTAATGTTCATATTTCAAAGGAGAAAATGTTTTTATTTATTTATCCATTCAGTAGGTTTTAACTGACTATTTTTATTTTTAAATTTGAATTGAAAATCAAACTATAAAGAACTTCATTGGAATTGATTAGCCTTTGTGTCCTTTAGACCACAATAAAATAAGATCTCACAAAAACAGCAGCAGTGCAGTGCCTCAAATTAGGGAACTGTATTTTCCCCTTTAGGTCACTAGAATATTATTTATTACGTTTGACTTCATAAAAAATACTTTAACGGGAATATTATTGGTGTTACAGAATTAAAGAAAGTTATTCACTGAGGAGAAAATATGATACTCTAGATTTAAAGGTTGAGTATTTTGTTGATAGTGATTATAACAGTGTGGCCATTCAAAATTATTTCAGCCATTATATAATATTTTATTTCATGTGCCGTAAAATAGAATGGTATGATTTTTTTTAAGATTTTATTTTTACTGTCAAGACTGTCAAGATTACACATCTTTGCAACATTCTTGTGGACAGATTACAATGTTAAAGTTAGAACTTTGTGTATCCTGTATTTTAGAGTCTAAGAGATTTTAATTGATATCTTTGAACATTATATGTTATTGTATTTTTTTGTGTTTGTTCTTTTGCTTTGGTATTCACAGCTGTCCATCAGAATGGGCTGTCCATGAATCAGATGCTGATGGGCTTATCTCCAAATGTACTTCCTGGGCCAAAGGAGGGAGATTTGGCTGGTCATGACATGGGACACGAGTCAAAAAGGATGCACATTGATAAAGGTAATTTATAATTGATTGCTTTTAGTTTTTGTTCAATCTATTGCTGGAACATAATCGTTGGATGAAGTATAATTCTATATCATGTGACACAATCTTATAGGAAGCATTTGTAAGTTGTATACTTATTAATAAAAAAGTCTATGCAAGAAAAAGAGGTACAGATGAAGAACTACAGCATTTCTCAGACAAACTGGTACGTGACAATTTAATTTCTACTGTACTTGGAAAACAGAATTATTTGTACTAATTGTATCTCTGTGTTCCTAAAGGTCTACTAGTTGTCTTTGTTGGTGCCTTGAGGATCATTTTCATTTTACTAACTATGACTGAAAAGTAGTATGCTAAATATTATTAAATTTGGATTAAATGATATATGGGCATTGGACCTATAAGCAAATATAAATAAATCTTTAAAAGAGCTTAGCAATTATTTCAAAACTGTATGTAACAAAAAAATAGCTTAGGTTGTGCAAAGCTGTAATTTTCTACTAGTATTTTGTTGGCATTCCCAAATTCACTTCCACATTCTAAACTCTTTTAAAATATATACTTTAATAGCCTAATTTGTGAAGTAATTTCATAAAGTAATGAACTATTAGTTTAGTATGAATATTAGAAAGTTATCCTAAAGACACAAATGTTTTCAAACAATAAGCTTTGAGTTCTGTATTCAGGGCACAATTCACCTCTTTTCATTTTAAAATAGTATTTTCAATTTTACAAAGTTAAATCAAGTACTGCACCGATGTCATTCAACATAAATATGGAATAATTATGTTATGAAAAGTTATTAGATTGGACCTGGGGTCCGGTTTAATGGTAGAATACTTGCCTGGCACATTCATGGCTCAAGGTTTTGATGCCCAACTCTGAAAATAAACAAGTCTTCCCTTTGAAAATATTATTGCACAAAGGAAACAACTAATCAACTGTCAAAAAGATATTTAAGATAACTGGATATTTAAATAGTTAGTTCAATAGAAATGCTTGAAGAGAGATTACATGGGAAGAGGAAGATCAATCCTATAAAAACTACCAACGTAAAGTTAAAATGCTTGCATAAGATGGCTTGCTATTCAATGTGAAAATATTGCTGTCAAATTTCTGTTAAATTCCTTAGAGAAAAATAATACAGTATTTTTACAGAGTAGAATGGTCTAGGCTATGAAATGTCCATGAGGAATGACAGTCCTTTCTGAATATTAATTAACATGATAGAATCTAGACACAGTGAAGAAATAGGAATACTAAGAAACTATTCAAATTTCTCATTTCAAAATGTAGTCTAAGTAAACCTAACTGATATTATGCAGTATATCACTAACTAGGACACATGAGATCTAAATTTCGAATTCTACTTTTCCATAAACCCTTTCTATGATGCAACCAGGGCTATATATTCTATACTTTCTATATTTAATGAAAACCCTCAAACAGCAGTGTTATTAAAAATTAGCATAGTGGTAAATCTTTAAAATGTTATAAATTTTAGTGATAGCTGTATATCAATTAGTTAATTGTGTTTGTTAAGTTCCCATTTTCAGAAAGGTTGAGCAAAAGAATGGATTCTTACAAAAATATTATGAGTAATTTTTGGAATGTTCTCAAAGATGCTCATTTTTTGGTTCAACTCGGGATACATATGAGGAAAGATAACTGGGAAATACAATGGATCACAGAGTGATAGGACTTACCACTATTTCTAGAACTTTAATGGAGAAGACCTGGGAGTCAAATGTAAGTCAAGGTGTGTGAGAGAACCACACACAAAGCAGGACTGATACTATCAATAGATTGGATAATGAATCCCTATAGGGTTTGTGTGTGTGTGTGTGTGTGTGTGTGTGTGTGTGTGTGTGTGTGTGCGCGCGCGCGCGTGCATGTGTAGTTGTGTAGAGCTTTGCATAACTTTCTGATTCAAGTTGGGTTGACCTAAAATATTCATAATAATTTCTTTTTTCTGAATCAGGAGTTCAATTTATCTGTCTTGTCATTTGTTTGTCATTCTCACAAGCTCATGATTTTGAAGTATTTAAAAAATAATACACCAGCTTGATCTAAGTGCACTATTTTTGTTTTTCCTGTGTTCCTATTTTTACAATTTATTTCTAGTATGTGCCTTGTTCTTTGGAAAATATTTTTTACTTGTATAGTCTTGTCTCTAGAGTGTGAACTTGGAATTATTCTGTTACTACGTTCACTTTAAACAGCAATCAACGAACACCTATTATTCTGGGATAGGTTACTAAAGGATTCTGAGAAGCAGGGGAGTTAAGAACAACTGTGATGATAACGTTACTTACAAATAGGTTGTGAAGCATAAAATGGAACTATTTGACTTTTGGGGTGTATATTTATATGAAAGATAACAGAACACTCTGATCATGAATATACATACAAATTTACTATATTGACAATGGTACATTTTATCTTATGGTTTTCTGAATGGTTTTGTTTTCAAAACAAAGCCCTAAGTGATAGCCCAACCATTTTTCAATAACTTAACATACAGTTTATAGAGGAAGGTAAATTTTAACATTCTCCTTAGAAATATGAACGTACCACTGAACTGAAATGTAGACATGTAATCATGGAAACTTTAATAGGTTCTGATACTATTATGGTGCTTTGTTTTATGATGCTCGTTGTCTTGCATGAACTCTATTTTATCTGCATTTCAGGGTACTGAATTAATACTAAATATTCATGGGCTTGTAGATTGATAGAGTCTACTAAATTAAAAATTGTTTTCTTTCATGACTGCATTTATCATGTTCTTCATAATAGCCCTGTAACTTTCTTACTACTCATGTCTGAATTACACAAGTAACTTTATTTAGAAACATTTGTAGAGAAATTAATTATGTGTTCATGTCGTTTTCGCCTTGAACTTCTCCCATTTAATTTGTTGCTTACCATCTAAATCATTCAAAAAGTAATAATTCTTAAGAAAACATTGATACAAAAATAGATAGCAAAATTCATTTATGTATTAAGAATCTCTGTGGTCTGAAATCTTAATCATACGATTTAAACAACATCTTGTGTTCTTATTATTAAGTAGCCTTGTATTCCATTCGGTTAGAAAATAATTAAGTTTCCAGTGGCTAAAGGATCTTTGTCTTTACAAACCTTTAAGTTTGGAATCTAATTGCTGAATAATTCTCCAGTTTTAATGTAAAGAATATTTCAATATGGGTTTTAGCCTATGAAGAGTTTAACTAAAGTACATTCAAAATATAAACATGAAAAATGAGTTCCTGTGTAAAGATATAATATATCTACAGAGTACTGCATGTGTCTTCCCATGTGTAAGTGCCTTCAAAGTTACAAACTAACTAAAATCAGGAATTGGTAACGGGTGTGTGCTCTGAGAAGAACTCTGGTTTATCACATTGCATTGCTTAAGAAGTGATCTTATTGTCGTTTAACTTTACAAACATCCTGAGTTTTCTAGAACTTTCTGGATTTTGAGGACATTGCTAAAATTTTCCTTCAGTCTATATATAGGGAAAAGGGAACTAATAATGGACATTTAGATTATAAAAACAGACTCATACTTCATGATGCTGTAACTGTGTGTTTATCCCCCAGATACTACTCCCTTGATGTTAATGTGTACTGTTGTTTTTTCTTGCATAATTTGGGTTTGTTTTTCCTTAAATTCCTGCTACTTTCAACACATGTGAAGTGCAATTTTTAAGGTTATAGTTTAATACACATGTTTTTTCTTGTGCTGGAATTCATATAATTCTAATTTATCAAAAGTTAAATGTATGATAAAATTAAGCCTATAATATTAGTGTTTCCCAAGTATGGAAAACAGAGGACTAAATATTGAAAGTCTACTTTATACTTTATATTAGTGTATTTCAGTCTCAGATTAAATATGCCAACCTGTGCTTGGTAGTATGCACCTCTAATCTTAGCATCCTGGAAGTTTGAGGTAGGTGATTATAAGTTCTAGCTTGGACAAGTTCGTGATACCCTTTCTAAAGAAAGAAAAGGAAGAAAGAAAAGAAAAGAAAGAAAGACAGAGAGAAAGAAGAAAGAAAGAAAGAAAGAAAGAAAGAAAGAAAGAAAGAAAGAGAGAGAGAAAGGAAGGAAGGAAGGAAGGAAGGAAGGAAGGAAGGAAGGAAGGTATGTGCTGGGGATAAAGTTCAGTTCCAAAGTTTTGAGTTCTGTTCTTATTCCCTGCTCACTAAAAATATAGTATAAACAATGAGTGAATATTTATTTACAATCACAGAGAAGAAATAAACTAGGGCATGAAGGCATGGCACAGCAATTAAAGCACTTGACTTGCAAATGCCAGACTCTGAGTTCGATTCCCCAGCACCACATAAAACTGGGTGTGGTGGCACATACCTATAATCCTAGCACTCATGAGGCTGAGGCCGGAGAGTTGCTGAGAGTCCAAGGCTAGCCTATGAGTTCAAGACCTGGGTTAAAGAACAAGACTCTGTCTCAAAAATGAAAAAAAAAAGAGATAGAAAAAAGAAAAGAAAAAAGAAACTAAATGAAGTACAAAAATTATATCTCTTACTTCCTCCCTTTTTGCCTATAATTGTACAGATTTTTTTTTGTAATACATAGCTTAATTTTCTCTACAGTTAAGGCTTTGTCTTTGTTTCCATAAGAGATAAGGGTATTCTTAGAAGCAGGACCAATGTGAAGAGAAGCTGGAAATTCACAAGATTTACTTTAAGCCATACACCGTGTGTGTGAATGTGTGTGTGTGTGTGTGTGTGTGTGTGTGTGTGTGTGTGTGTGTGTGTGTGATACAATATGGTCGTTGGGCAATGCTCCAGATTTCTAACTTTTGACATCCTTGTATAACATATTTTCCTTTTCATGTTCCTTAGTGCAATGTGTAGCACTGAAGGCACTAATGCGGCCAGCAAACTGGCTATATTTAGATTTCTTTCCTGTTTAAAATTTATCCTTAGCATCTGGCCATGTGAGTCATTTTTATAAGATGACTGTGTCATTGCTTTTCTCATATTTGTGAAAATATCTTTTGAAATATATTTTCTTTACATATTTTGTATTTTTTAAAAACTTTAGCTGGGCATGTTGGTGCAGGCCTTGAATTCCAGCACTTTGAGAATTTAGGACAGTAGGATCTCAAGTTTGAACATAACTTGGATAATTTAACACCTTAGGAAGACCCTGTCTCAGAAAAAATAAATTTACATAAGGGGCTGAAATTGTACCTCGTTGTGAAGGCCTTGTCAAGTATGGCAAATCATGATGATGATGATGATGATGATGATGGTGATGATGATGATAATGATAATGATAATGATTCTAACTATATTCAAAGTTGAATTAAGTCTTCACCGATCACTTATTTTCAAGATTTCAGATTGATATTACACATATTAAGAGTGAATGTTACATACGCATGTGTCTCACCTTGCCAGTACTCATGTGGCTATAGATGTGTGTAGACAAAAAGCTGTTCTTCCTTTGAGTTTTCAATATTTTGATAATATTAGCATGTAGTAGAGAACCATGATTATTTTCAGTTTTTAAGTTTCATGCCAAGCAAATTCTTTTTTCCTTATACCACATAGAGATGTTTTTCTTTCCCTATTTGAAAATCTCTTCCAAAATATTTTATCAAAATGTTACCTACTTGTGTAACTTTAAAGTGCCTTTAGTTTTGAGCTCTGAAATAAAGGTATTGAGCTTAATGCTAATATTTTAATTAAAATGGTAAACCACCAGACAACATTGCATTCTCTGAATCGCAGAGATATTTCATAAGTAGATAGCATATTTCACATGCAAACTCATAGTTCTAGTGAAGAATTGTCAAGATAATGTTTTGTTGTATCATTGCATTATAATTACTAAAAGATTTGGAGTTATATTTCAGTGACAATTAAAACAATCCTAACTATCCAATCACATAAAATCCCCCAGTGATAGACAGTTGGTTTAAATTATGAACTTTAATATTTTATTTTTCTTTAATCTCATGCATTTTGGTGACTTCCTTGTCACACAAATTCAGTGCTTCTCAAATACCCCTTATACTTATATTAATAATAAGCTCCTGGGAAAATGCAGGTAACAAGGTAAGTTTTGTTTCTTGGAATGTATAGGCCTCCTTGTCCACGAATGTTTAACCAAAGTTATCTGTTGACCAAAAGTCATATCTTCTAACTTTTCTGTAGACTTTTTCTGTAGACTCACAATAAGGTTTGATCTTAGTGGGTCCTACAGATTTCTTTTCGGCTATAAATGAGACAATATGTATCTGGAGTATTTGAACCATATAATTGTTCTATAGAAACCACTAATACTACCAATTTAGCTAATGGGTATGTGACTTGGCAATATACACGGAAACATGCATGGATTGTAAAACACTAGATTTAGTATATTAATTATTTTTAACTCATAATATTACTATTGTCATAATAATGAATAATTTTGAGTATAAAAAGCCATTAAACCATTCTATTATTAATTGCATTTATCGGGAGATTGTCAAGTGTTATTTTGGACAAAAATTATCAAAGTAACTGCATTGGTAAGTTATTTTGGATATATAGTAACAGTTGTGAGGGTAATTATTTCGTGGAATTTAATAACATTAAAAGTAGTCCTAATTTAGTGAGTAAAATTTTATTTTAGAAGAACTTATTTTAAACATATACTGAAGATCAACAAATATATTTGGCTGTGTAATTGATGGGAGGTCCCAGGTATGGATGGGCTGCAGTAGGAGAAGCCAATGGTACCCCCTCCTTCCGGGGAAATTCTGCCTTGAACCACTCACATGGGCATAACTTTGGCTTTATAAGAAGTTTGCATTTTTTCCAGAAGCTTATTTTTAATATAATGTGATGTTTTAAAAATAAAATTATTTTGTTTGGGTGTAAGTGGTCTTAGTTGCTTTCCCAATGCATTTTCTGTAGGTTTGAGAAAGTGTTTTGAGTACTTAGAAAATGGGATTATGTTAATACTTACTGATAATTGTAAAATTGTAAATCAGAAACCTTGAGAGCTTTTAGTCATTTATAACATTTATCCCATGCACATTTTACTTATGTCAGGCAAAATATCTTGGGAAAAAAAGGTAAAAAAATAGTTCATTGATTTTTTGGAGTAATTGATTTAATTTTTGGTGCCCTTCTAATAAGCAGGGGAATTACTTCCTCGTTGTTTAAAAATTCTTTTATACTTAGACATGCCAGTAGATATTTTTATAACATTACAAGCGAGGTAGAGAGACTTAGTAGATTAATATATTAGTTACTCATGTAAGTTGACATCAGTTTATGATATTTTATCAATCACTATAAATTGTACTGCCCTTTATTTCAATAATATAAAATGTTTATTAGACAAGTTATTATTTGCTTACTAAACTGATTTCTGTAGTGTTTTCTTCCTCTGCAGTTAACTAGAATATCGAAAATTCCAAGGATTTCTGTCTGTGTTGCTAGTTTCTGGGTGAAGTTTTACTTTGTCTGGTGTGGAAATGATAAAGGATCTGTACCTCACAGAATGTTATCTATCTCATTTGCTCCAAACTGAAACTTCCTTTTGGAAAGATTAACTCAAAACACAACACTTTAAAAAAATTATTGCTGTGAGGCTGCAAGAATGGCTCACTGGTTAAAGTGCTTGTATATTAAGCACAAAGTTAAGCACTAAGTACCCAGTTCAATTCCCCTGCACCATGTAAGCCGAGTGTGGTGGCACACGCCTGTAATCCTAGCACTAGGGAGGCTGAGGCTGAGGCAGGAGGATTGCTATAAATCCAAGGCCAACCTGGGCTCCATAGTGAGTTCAGGACCAGCCTGGGCTGCAGAGGGAGACCCAAAATTACAGTTGTAATGATTCGGGGTTTTATTAGTTTTTTTTTTTTTCATTTTAAGTTTGTAATAAGCTGCTTTTTTCCCCTCAAAGAACTATAAAATTACTCTCTGTTATTCCCTGATTAGATTGTTAAAAGTTTCCAACAATGACTATTAAAAAATAAATGGTAGTTAAAAGTTCTGTAAGTCAGAGCTCTTTTACAATTATTAACCTAAAGAAACAAAGACACCAAAATGCTGAGTTTCCACAGACAGTAGTTTCCTCTGTATGATATTCTTTTTCTAGAATATGGTGACAAAGTAGCTCTAATTGCACATATTTCAATGTTGCATTCTTTACATTTTCTAACTTCAGATGTAAATGACAACGTGGGCACGTAATTATTTGCCATAATGTCGACATCCCTAAAAACAAATGAAGCTGTTTATCTCAGGCTTAATCTTCATTAAATATGTACCAACGTCTCTAAAAAGCATGTTTTGTTAGTTCTATTTTTTTCTAAGTATAATTGTATAATTCTTTTTGGAAATGGGAAGGAGTGCCATATATATATATATATATATATATATATATATATATATATATATATATATATATATATCTTTCCAATCTTGCCTAATTTTCTTAATCTACTTTCACTGAAGCTTCTTTTAATGTAACCAGAAATATGCACACAAGTGCCCCTGCATGAGCACAAATCCACAGAGCCTGACTTTCGCTTAGTAGGTCTTCGTGTGCATGCTGCGGGATGAGTGGGTTAAGAGGCAGGGTGACGGCCTGCCGTCTCCTGTGCACAGAGCAGTTTAAATTCTTCCATCAAATTGATGAGGTGATTTAACACGTTCCTTCAGCCTTGTTTGCAGGATGCATGAAATGAGAGCAAAGCTCAGGTACATTTGAAATATACTAGAACTAATTTGGAGGATGTGATATGACACATTGGATCAAAAGTTAATATGGAACTCGTGGCCATTATTTTTAAACGCGCAATAACCTGATGATAC
>PVKB01000014.1:1090532-1171901 GCA_004027205.1 Ctenodactylus gundi
TAGGTACCTGATGTAACACTTTCACCTAAGTTTTTTCATCTTCAAAAACTGAACTCATAGTTATGTCTAGGTTATGTTATGAAAATTAAGGAACTTTTCATCTATATAAATGTGCTGTATTCATGATGTATCTTACCTGATTTAAGCAGGAAAGCCAGTAGGTAGGAATAAGATAATCCAGAATGTGATTCCTGAGGAGGATTCATTATTCTAAGGCCTGCTAGTAGCCAGGATGCTGTACTCGGACAAGCCATTAAAACTATGTGCTACATGTCCAAGTAAGTGATCGTCCAGAAGGCACTGACGCCTCTTGAAGTCAAAGAGCAACAGATCAAAGAACAAGAGAGAGGAGGTAGACAATAAATCCAGAGGGGCCTTTTAATTCAGTAGATTGTAAAGTTGGAGCCCATGGGGTTTGATCACTATTATTCATAACTGGCTTTTCATTCTCTGTCGCAAAGACTAGCGCACCATAATATGTTAAATAAAGGAGTGAATGATGTATCTGATCAATTGTCATTTAATAAAATGAGAACACATTGAAGGATACAATTTCAGCAAACATTTCTGCAAGAATATCTAATAGTTTTACAGACCTGATCTTACACATTGAAGTCAAATCACTATAAACACAGTGAATCTGATCATATTCCAAGTGTAAAAAAAGGCAACTGGTTTTCTCCTATGATTATTCACTTACTCAGCAATTTATGATTTCCAAGTAAGCTTCTAATTAAGTGTTTATAGATAGACTTCATGGAATTTTTGAGATATTGCATTTTCAACCAATAAGAAGCTTTTGAATAAAAATTTTGATACTCAAGGCATAAAACCATACCCAGTATTATTAAAAATACTATATTTTTATTTGTCTAACTTGTGATCTTTATTCAAAATGAGCATGTGTCCCATGATTCTTTTCTTTTTGTTGGTGACAAAAAATGTCCAAAAAGATTGCTATCCCTGTGCCATGCTTACTCTCTAGATGTAGTTTTATATTTTGTTTGAGATTGTTCTTGTCTGTATGTTCTTTACTGATAACAAGAGGATAACTGGGTGTGGGGGGATGCAGTGAATCACTGTCATGCTAAAGGAGAAAGAAGATGTCTTCCTCTTAGAGAAATATTAGAAATAGTCTGTTTCAACCCAGAGCAGAAAATGGAAGGCCTCTCTGGGTTTTGTTGTCAGTTACAGATCGGACAGATGAATGGATGTACCATTTATGTCAAAGTTTTTAAATTAATCCAGGTGAACAAATTGAGGATAATAATATATCTAGTTACTTCACAGAATTTGAATTAGATACTCTATGTGTTGTTGGCACAGAGTAAGTGATCAGGAATGAAAGTTTCATTTGTCTTCTGGGAAAAGAATCAGAAATTTAGCTGTTTCTTTGTATTCATGAAAAAATAGAAGCATTATGCAAATCAAAGGGCTTGGGAGTTCATTTTTCTTTTGCATCAAAATTTATGTATTATTCTTGAAGATTTTTGGCTTTGTAAGTCAGCTACACAATTTGTTTTTTATGGTTACATTATCTGTAATAGTATTGAATCTGAGAGAAAAAATAACTTTCTGGGATTGTAACTGCATAAACGACTCCACTGAGGAATTTGTACTGATTCTAGTGGTTCATTCATACAAGTCAGAATATAAAGATGATATAATTAAATTTTATTTAGTAAATGTAAGTCCTTGAGTTTCCATAACAGTTAATATTGTATCCTAACATAAATACAAGCTTTCAAATGTAGACAAAGAAAAAAGGAAAGAGACTATGCCAATAATATTTGGACACCATTTCTTCTGTATTCCTGTTACTAAGGCCCTCCAATATTTTCTCTATGTAAGTCATTCTGATATGACCCTTATTATAGTCAAAGAGGCTTCATAACGCTGTGAATAATTACTAATGATACAAGTAGCTGAGCCTCTAATCCTGTCATCATGCTCACTTACTGTCTAAATTGAATACCATACTTACATTCACATAGCCAGAGCCCTGAGCTTTCTTAGTAAAGATAAGCTGTCTGATAGCTTCTTCCTAACTTCATAGTGTGTAGAGATTCCAATGGGAAACTTTAAAAATACAAGTCAGAATTTGTATTTTCTTTTTGAAAAAAATGCCATCATCTTCCCAAATGCACGTATGAAATACTAACGGATTTTCATTGTTTGGAGGACCACGCCTGAGCTCCGAGGTTCAAAATACTCTCTTTTGAGTGATGAAACCCCAGAAGAAAGACATAGGTCACAGTAGCATTTAAAAGTGGGAAGCAGGAAGCATTATAGTGATATCAAGAATAGTCATAAATATATTTTCTTCTTTTTATATCATGTCAATAACTAATAATTTAATATTTTCAACACAAGGTAAACCTTATAGCATGTTTGAAATTAACACAGTTGGATTAATGGACAAGCTGTATTTTCTTATTACCATATAACAAGTTTATCTGTATCATATTTTTATATTTGATATACAATTTTGAAATTAGTAATGATGAAATGTCATGTCAACAAAATTTTTTAAAAAAATTAAAGAGAGAAGGGAAGGAAATATAATTCTGATGCAATATATATGTGCACAAAATACTCAGTCTCAGTGTCAACATTGTTTGTCACGTATATTCATATCAGTAAAATGGGAAAAATCAAGCATAGGAATATTAAATGTTTAAAGAGCTCCATAGAATTCTGTAGTAACATAGTTTCAAATCTGTAGACTCAATTGAGATGACGTAGACAGCAAATTACCTGGGCCACATTTTTAAGGTAAAAATTTGATTCTAAACCATGTAAAATTATCACTGAAATGTGATCAGAAATCTCATTTTTGTAGCTCATTTTTATTTGACTATGGTAGGAGAAATGACAACATTGATTCCAATATTATCGATAGTAAAATATAAATGTAATGAATAAAATTACATATTTAAACTGTGACCTTCTGAATAAAATATGTAGTTGGGTTGCAATCACATTTTTTCTTCTCTAAAGAAAAACTAACTCAGATCTTAGTCAAATAATGTATTTGGTGATTTTACTTCATGTTGTGGAATGTTTGTCTTTTTATTAGAATAATTAAATATGGAGGGTAGCCATGACATTTTTCCCTATATCACAATCATTTAGAGAAACTTCTGAGATTTGGATTTGTAGGAGCAGTAGAAATACATTTCAAGACACTATAAAAATACTACTTCCTTGAGTAACTGATAGTTTTTGTCTAATAAGGAGGCTATCTTTCTTTGGTATAGAATGAGAAGGTTTTTCATCTTATTCTAAACCATTTAAAATAAATTATTTTGGAATCATTAGATATAGATATAAGGTCTTTAAAGATAATGTCAGCAAGCTCCATAAGTATTATCCATAAGTAATTGTGTCACAATATGCTCTTGTTTTCACAAACATGTCTAAGAAAGTAAGACATTCCGTGATTACGGAACATTCTTTATTGCCTACTACGCCAAGAAATGTGACGAAGTGCAACAGTAATCTATTTTAACAGTACTTAAGATTATGGGAATTGCTTTATAATAGATGTATTAAGAAGACATGTGTACACAAAAGAAGGAATGTTTGTAGGCGCAACAGTTTCACTTGAAAGTAAAAACTTTCATTTTGGTAATTATTTCATCAATGGCTTTAAAACTTCTTCCAGTTACAGCTAAGGCCATGTCTTACAAGTTGGGTTGAATTTGTGAAGATGATGTAGTTACGGCAGGTCAAGTACAGTAATGTATATGAGGAACACAAGATCAAACAAAAACCTGCATATTGCAGCAATGTTCGTAGTTCTGTAAGGTTTCACAAACAATCCTTATTGCATTCTAAGCATTATGATGTTACATAGAATAAAAGTTCCATAGGAAATCTGGAGTTTTTGATATGTAGTCTCAATTCCATTCATTAATTATATTTATGTTTATATATACTTTTGTGCTAACCTACATATAATATCTGTCCTGAGAATGACATGACCAAAGGCATTTGTAATTATATTTACTTCTGAAAGATTATGGCTCATAGTTAAAACAAAAGAGGCATCCTGTCATTTTCTAAACCCGTTAAATGTGACAGAATCTATTTTTCTGCCAAGTTGTGAGGACCAGGCAGAGAGCAAATTTGCTGTGGTCAGCTAAGTGTAACCACTGAGCAGGAAAGTGAATTTAATAATGCATTATTGTTCTTCACTGAAGGTGAACTGTTACAGCGCCGTTGTCACAGCAGACTCTGCCTCTACTTAGGTTTCCGGATGCTGTGTAGATTACCTGATTAAAATCTCTAATGCATGATAAAATGTACCACGTATACTTTTATAACAGCAGAAAGGCAGCCATTTTAGTATGAGACTGAATCTAATTGAAAATATTTTCCAATTATATCATCTTCCGAGCCCATGTTATAAACCAGCATATGTTATGTAACATAGAATCAGTGAGATAGAAACTTAAATTCATAAAGTTGTCTTAAACCAATAGTGGATTACTTTCTTCATGTTGAAAAGACTCAACTCATGTTTTGTGATGCAATTAAATCATGATATTTTTAAGTCCTTTTTTTCCTTTTTAATATGTTACAATTCAGAAAACAGAAGACACTATTTAAAGTAGAATCGTTTCTTTCAAGGCTCTGTTCTTTTCATTTCTCTTTCTTTTCCAGTTCCATCTTCTTCTAAAATGAATGCTACTTAGTCCTTTCAGTATATTGATTAAATGTAGAGATTTTTGAGAAAGATTTGGCTCTACT
This sequence comes from Ctenodactylus gundi, assembly GCA_004027205.1. NCBI lineage: Eukaryota > Metazoa > Chordata > Mammalia > Rodentia > Ctenodactylidae > Ctenodactylus > Ctenodactylus gundi. Next base: position 1,095,288 of record PVKB01000014.1, read on the forward strand.
GAATTGTGAAACAACAGTAAAAATTTGAAGTTGGTATAATTATAGTTTATTTTGCCCCAATTTAAATTCAGTAACAAATAAGAAATGTGTATGATAGTATTTTAGAAGTATTAGATGTAAATACAAATTTCATTCATAAAAAGAAATATGCTTGGTGAATTTGTGCATATAGGTTGTTTTATTAGTCTAAGTTCATTTATTGACTGTGGTTCTTTGGAAGATGTTTATGAATACACTGAGCTTGTAAATTTCAGTTACCCACACATTATATTAGGAAACCCCGTTATTATCTGTTATTATCCATGCTATTAATTATTGGTTAATAACATGGCTAGAAGCCTTGTCTCCTATGCGCAAGACTCTGAGTTTGATTTCCCAGTACTACATAAAAACCAGGCATGTTGATGCACACCTCTGTGTCAGCACATTGGAGGCTGAGGCAAGAGGATGGTTTGAAATGAAAGCTAACTTTTGCTAAAAAAGTGAGTTCATGACCAATATCGACTACAGAGTGAGACTCTTTGTCTCAAAAAAAAAAAAAAGATTAAGAGAAATAGGGAAGAGAGTGAGAAAACAGAAAAGAGAAAGATTATAAGTTAATATTTCAAAATTTTGCTTTGTTTTGGCAAGTCTCTTAAAAGACATGTTTCTTGTAGTCCACAACAGAAAATATGCACACACCATAATCTTGGTTGTCACTGAAGCATTTTATTACATAAAAGAAGCAAAGAAAAGCATTTTCTTGAATCCCAATACCACCTATCAATAAATATCACTGGGCCATGGAACATGTAAGCTCAAAAGATAAAAAAAGCCAAGAGTTGACAAAGAAAAATAGTAATAGTGAGATGCTATGAGAGGATGATTTTATAGAATAGTGAATTAAAAAAAAAATGACTGTCACCATTTCTTTCCTCTCAACCAATAGTGCCCTGCAGGTAGTACAGTAGTATAACAACTACCTATATCTTCATTTGGATTATTTAGATTTGAAATATTTAAATTCTAAACTATATGATTAAAATTCAAAACTAGGCAACACTGAGGAATGAAAATTAGTTGTAATATGATAATTAAACATAAATACCCATAACTGCCTAAACATTCTAAAATGTTTAATTGCCTGCTGGTCATGGTAGTCTCTGTTTTTGAAGGGACTGATAATTTAAGCAAACTTGAAATCCTGCAAATCTTTGTTTTAATCTGACCCTGAAATCTTATTGTATTTTTTAACTAAAAAGAAGAACTCTGCATACAAAATACATGCCATTATTTCAAATCACTACCACTGTAATCTTTTTTTAATTTGTCTTGGTTTTTTTGACATACATACAGTGTTGCTTACATTTCTTAAATTTTTTGAGAGACTTTAGCTATTTTTGTGTATTACTGTCTTAGAGTATGCAAAGGCTTGAATATTTGATTTTGTTCATTTTATTTAAAAATCTGAGAATTTTTTTTTTTTTTCTGCTGACCTGGTATTAAAAGAAGCCACAGGATTCCCACTTCTTGGGATGCCTTCTCGAGTCTCTCTCCTGCCATATTTTTAGGCACCATCTTCTCCATGTCTGAATATTAAGGTCCCCTTTAGCCACCGGAAAGTTCACAGTCGGTTCTTCTGGCCCTATGGAATCACACGATTCTTATGTAATAACATTACAAAAGTTAAGGCTGCAAGAGTGGGGAATGCATGAATTCTCTAACAACCAAACTACACGATGGAGCTTTGTTCACTTCAACTGGTGGCTACATTTGAGAAGTATCTTAGCGTCTGACTTACTATAGGAACGATGGGACTATTATATGACTGCATAAGATTCATGTTTGGTTTCCCGTCAAATTTTCATTCTCCTAGCTGTTCTTCATTGTCCTTGCTCAGAAACTCAATATAACACAAAAGGCCTTCAGGAGTTCCTTTCGTCTTTTGCATCTTCAAATACTACAGACAAAATCACTTGGTGCGTGAAGTAATTGATTTTCCTTGAAGGAAAACGCAACAGCACAAACACAATATAGAACAACAATCAAACGTCACCTTGGCAATGAGATGGTACAACTGAAGTGGGCACAAAGCCCTTAATCCTGCGATTCAAGTCAGGTTCTTAAGCTTAGTATTATTTCAGTTCTTACTATTTTGTAACCCTAAGAAACAATCAATGCTGAATATCTAAAGCACAGGGGCCTGGGGGGGGCGGGCATTGAGTTTTAAAGGTCAAGAAACAATGGCACAATGCGAGACACAGTTTGTGGTGATTATGTTGGCAGATCTGGAAAGGTAGAAAAGGGTTCGTCAAATATTCAGAAGCTGACATATCTGATAAGTAAAATGAGCTTTGGAGTTTTGTCGGTCATATTTAATCTCATAGATAAAAGACAAAGCTTATGTATATCTAAGATATCAATAGGAAGAACTTCATGGAATAAGATCATTATAAATATCAATTTTAGTTTTTCCCTGCACTAGAGATTGTAACCAACATTTTATCTGAGCACTGAGTTAAGTTCTTCTTTTAGTTTTATTTATTTAGTTTTTGTTTGGAGACAGGGTCTGGCTAAGTGGTTACATTGCTCAGGCTGGCTCAAGCTTGAGATTCTCCTGCCTCACTTTCCCAGAGGGCTAGGATACAGTTGTGCAGCACCACACCCACCTTACTGTTTACATTTACTTTATTTTGGTATGCATTTCTAGCCAACAGTAGGTATTTATAGAGTAAGTATCCTGGATCTGACATCAAACAAAGTAATTTAAACTATAAGGCAGGACAGGGCTCCTCATGGAGCACAATTCTAAACTGGAGACAACATTAAAGTTTGGTATGACAAACTCTTTGCTATTCTGGAGTATATTTCTTATTGCAAATCAGGCAGCGGTGTAGGGAGTCTTTCCTCAGGTAGCATTTGAACTGAGGCCCGAATGGGGAGACAAAATCATTCATGACATCCCAAGGTGGGGCCACTAGAGGAGTCATTTTAGGTAAAAGAATCAGCAAGTCCAAGAATATGCAGTCAGATGGCAGGAAACATGTTGGCTGAGACGTAAAAATTAGGGCAAGGCAGCTTCCAAAATGAGGTCTGAGGAGTCGGGAGTGTGCAGGTGACAGATGTCTTTGCCCTTCCTGATACGAGGTTTGTACTTAATAGGTATCTGTTGCAGCTTTTAACCAGAGAGTGGCCTGATTCTAATTATTGTTGTGTTGCAAGTGTATAAAGGAATGGGAGATCTCTGGAAGAGGAATGATGGTGACTTAGGCTAGGGGCTGAGCAGTTCAAGCAGAGAGAAGACTGTTTGGAGGTGGTGTTGATGAGACCTGGGGACGGATTCGATAATGGTGGAAAGATGATAGAAAAAGAGGCACCGGGATGTTTCCCACATTGAGATGTGAGCAGTTGGTGTACGGGCACACTACCATCCAACTTAGCACGCCCCATTTGTTGAATGAATGCCGGCTGTGGTGCTTGAACTTGATGTGAGGACTAAAATTTGAAACAAGGTAGAATAAATTCATAGTTTGTGTGTAGAATGTGAGAAGATGTAATCAAAGTACAGAAAAATGCAATTAGTTTTTAAGCAAGTCTTTTTTTTTCCTGTTATTACTCCATGTTGCCTAGAGCACATTGACTTTAAGGCAGTGATCTCTGAGTAGTTCCATCTAGTCCAAAGGTTTTGAGAAGGAAGGATGTCTCAAAAACAATAACTCAGGGCTGGAGGAAGTTTGAGCCCTTGCCTAGCAAATGCAAGGCTCTGAGTTTGATTTCCCCAGCACAACGTAAGCAGAGCACTGTGACACACGTCTAAAAATTCAGCAGTGGAGATGCTGAAGCAGGAGGATCTCTGCGAGCTCCCAGCCCAGCCTCAGTTACACAGGGAATTCAGGATCAGCCTGCCAACTTGAACAAAAAACAAACAAACAAACAAAACAAAACAAAAACAAAAACAACAACAATAACAAAAAACACAAAACATGGCGGTATTCTAGAGATTTAATATTTAACCAACGGATTTCTATCTAGCTCTTTACACTGTAGAAAGAGAAGGATTTCTCCTGATAAAAGTATTTGAGAGTGAATTTTATATACATATGCATCTGTGTGTATGTGTGTGTGTGTGTGTGTTCTCAGATCAAATTTAAACATGTAGCATGTATTCGTTCAACTAGTTCTCTCATCTTTGTAGCATTTCTCTTCTCTCTCTTTCTCTCTTTCTCTCTCTCATCTAAGATATCTAAATCTTTGGAGCTAACTTTAGATATTTTGGTTCCTGGTGTTTTTATTGGATTTCTGAATGAAATACAGGTATTGAAGTGAGACTCTAAATTGTTGTAATTTTTTCTTTTAAGTGATAATAAACTTAGTTAGATGTAAGTTTGATATTTGTTAAACTTTTCACTATCATAAGGCTTAGAATGAAAAAAATCAATATATTTTTCTGAATTATTTACTCTCAAACTGAAATGATAGTAAATAATTTTATCAAATAAAATATGCATCATTATTTAATGAAAGTAATAATTTAATACTGTAATGACTATGTTTAGTCACTTTCTACTGAAACTTGGGTGCAAAAATTTCACTTGCTATCCTAGGGTATTTTGCTATGAATTAAATGTTTTTGCTTAGATTCTCATATTTTTGTTCAGTAAACTTGGGAGACATGTGGAGCTGTTGTTTAAAACATCTTTTAAAAGTATTTTGAGGCAATTTATTGAGGCTACTGATTATTTTTATAAACGTTTTTCATCATGACAAAGGTTTCTTGAGATATTTTTTATGTTTGGGGAAATTAAGAAGAGCATATGAAGCTGGTTTGATGAGTGAGTTTTCCGTGAACAAGATAAGTAATGCAAGTGCTCATTATCAATTTGTTTTGAAGCTCTGGGTTGGAGAAACAGTCTGATGATTTTATTTTAATCTTTTATAACCCACACTCTGTATTTGCTGTAGTACTTTCTGTGTGAGATTTGGTAGGTTTATCTCATTGTTTCATGATCACAATTTGTGATTCACTGTCACTATTTTGATTGCTTAATACAAGCGTCTGAAATTTTAGTTGGATATCTTAGTAATATGTTACTTAGCAAATTTTTAAACCCAACACAAGTCATTTATAAACAAAATTTACATGTTATTCACCATTACTAAAAGATCTAAAGTTACAATATTTATGAGAATGATTCCTTAGTCATTTGTATACCAAATTTCAATGAGTATCAGAAATTATATATTATGAAAATTATAACAAATTATTAATATTCAAGAATAATAAGCCTGATTTTCTAAATATAATTTTATATCTCATAATATTAACCTAATTACATAAAACATGGGATATTTACCACACTTATTGTAAGTAATGTTATAGTGCTCAGATATATCGAATCACTGTTCTGAGAAATAATGAGACAGTCACTAACTTTATCCAAGGGATTTTATTTCATAGGTATTTTGGGGTTTTTTTTTCAGGGTAAAACAGAAAAAAAATTTCTTTATCTAGAATTTCAGCAAATGAAGCAAAGCTTCTTTAACCACAAACAGGAACAAACTTAAAGACATGGATCACTTTTAATGAGTCCACTTAGTATTAAATTTGAACTTTCTTCAAAAAGATAGTGTTAAAATCAGTTATGGCATTAATATATGTTAATGATTTTATACCTTTTATTTTTTTAAATACAGCATCTCTGGTACTCTTTGCTTCCCGAAGAAAGTTTATTTTTTAATGTATGAAAACATTGAAGTTGTTGAGTGATATTTTATATTATATTTTAGAATGAAAAGACAGTTTCTTCATTTCCTTCTGCAGAGCTGCAGTCATAGACTTTAAAGTTCTTTCAAATAGTTTAGTCTTAGGTGCTCAAAGTTGTAGCATAAGTATTTTGGTTAGTTGGAGGAGAATTTTAATATATCAGGACTCCTTTTTAGTTCAAGATTTAGGTAGATATTATTACATTTACTAGTATTTTCAATGATTTCTAATCACTGACACAGTAAGCACACAGTTACATCAGCAAACATAATGTGATTTGTAAAGCAATCAGCTGTTTTTAAATGATACTTGCTGTGTCATCATTGTTGTTGATATTTGACTTTTTCTTTATTTTGTGTTTACCCACCCCTCCAGTCTATCAGACATGTAAACAATAATAGAGATGCAAATCAACTTCCCAAATGTTGCCTTGCGATGAGAGAACATTTCAAATTTTCTTTATCAGTTGTTCATTTTCGCCTGTCAGATGTTGAAATCTTTTACCGCCCTCATATTCCACAGAAATGTAAGCCTATTGATAGTGTCCTCATGTAGCTAAGCTGTGAGAAGTCAAAATTTCATTTGTAAAGGCAGTTATCACAGGGAGTGTCGGGACTAGGTTATTGGTGCTGATTTAGCTGACCCAAAGATAAGATGTCTAATTTCCTGACCAAGTGTCTAATGTGTTTCTGGGTCCCCCCCCCTTCTCTCTCTCTGTTTTCTCTCTCTCTCTTTCTCTCTCTCTGCATCACGAGTGATGGAGTAGACAAAAGGGAAAAGAAATCCTTGTTGAAAAACCAATCGGAAAGGACTTCCCTGCTCTTCTGCAGAGCTCTTTTATTTAGACACCCCGATGTCAGCATATTATAATACATAGGGAGGAAGGGAAAGAGGTGTGGGGTATGCCGGGAAATGCTTCTTAGTACCAGAAAGAAAAATGTCAAACTTCTTTTGTATAAAATGACTTGTTTGGTATAAAATTTTGTCTAAAAAGATTCTTAGCATAATTTAAATGAGATTATTTTGTGTACATTAAAACTTAATATAATCTTGAAATACATGTAGGCAGGCTTTCATAGTTTATCAATATTGTCTTGTTGAAGCCTAAATCACATCATTAAGGAAAGATAGGCACACATGAGTACTTAGCTTGGTGATTAGAACACATTAGTACACACAGAAGCCTGAGGCCCTGGGTGCTGTTGCTCATAGGTAGGCCTCATCGTAAGTAGGCCTGGCAGTGCTTGCCAGTAATCCAGAACTTGGAAGGCTGAGGTAGGAGGATTGCTGTGAGTTCTAGGCTAGCCTGGGCTACATAGTGAGTTCAGGCCCAGCCTGGACTCCAAAAAAATATCCTGCTTCAATAAATAAATAAAAGAGAAAGGCAGAAAGAAAGAAAGAGAAAGAAAGAAAGAAAGAAAGAGAGAAAGAAAGAAAGTAAGTAAGAAAGAAATGCAAACTGTTAATAGCCACTCTTGGAGTCTTCTAACAAATTTAAGTTTCACTGTAGTATTTATTTACTTCCTTTCATGGTGGTTTGCACACTTGAATTACATATGAAACTTTTTTTCTTTTCTTAATTCCTTGAAAGCTAACTTCAAATAAGCTGATAAGAGAAATAGAGGAAACATATTTTTAACTGCAATTAATGGAAACTACAACAAAAATAACTTGCAAAGTATGCTTTGAAGATATTTTCTCTGACTCACAGTTTCCATTACATTCTTCTTGCAAGTTTTTTTTTTTCCTTGTGTTTTTAAAACAATGTTTTAAAACAACTTTCTGGCCAGTTATTCTAAAAATAAGGTCATTTAGTGGTAGAACTAGGTAAACTCCAAATAGTTGTTTCTAATAGAGTAAAAATATCTTCCACATGTTTCTGGAATTTCTTTGCCACTAATTGTTCTAAATATAATATATCCTACAATTAGAATAACATGTTATTAGCATTATTTAAAGGTAGGCATGGCCTTGTATATTTGTTAACTAGAAAATTCCATTTAACTCATAAAAGCAAAATTAGGAAACTGCAGTCTTATGTATTTTGCTATCTCCACACATATCCCAGTTATTTTAAGGTATGAAAACATATGTGAACTAAGATTGTGATCATTGCTTATTGAAACAGAAGCTTTTTAAATTATGGATGTTGTTTTCATTATATTTAGAAATAACTGAGTCAGTCAATAATGGCAAAGGAAAGAAAGCTTAAAGGACATTTACTCTGCTTGTACTACGGGCCAGAAATTGTTAAACATCATTTGAAGTCTCTTCATTAATTTTACAGGCTTTTCATATACTCAGCTACTGCGAGGAATAGATTTTATATATATATATATATATATATATATATATATATATATATATATATATTTGGCAAATACTTTTCAGTTATGTCTGAGATCATTTTGGATAAGTTTTTACTAAATTTCTATAGAGAAAATGGATTAACATTCTAACAGTAAAATTGAAAAGGTGACATACAATCTCTGAGAACTTAAACACACTAACACACTTCTTATTTTCCCTCACCCCACGATTTCTAAAATTTAAACAAGTGCTCGAACAGATAAGAAATCTGTTTTTCTACCAACTGTCTTGTAGATTTTGATTTCCTTGTGTTATTAAAGACGCAGTATTTTTGAAAACTCCTAAGATTGATTCCCAGCTAAAATTGCCTTTCGGAAAGGGCATTACCTTAAAAGTTTGACAACTGTCAGAGGCTGTACCAAGGATATCATCAGTATTTAATTATTAAAAAAAACTAGTTCACTAACATCATTAGCTTACTTTCTGCTTTCCACATGAAAGAGGAATAGGCACATTTTAATAAAAGAAAGAACCCATGCAGCACTTGATACTTGCCTGGCATATGCACTTACGTGTGTGTGGACACGTCGCATACCCAGGCAGGCAATGGATTTTTCTGGAAAAGTCTGCATGAAAATATCATGTTGTTTTTCAAAAGAAGGAGAAGTAAAATCAGTTGGAACAGGCATTCTGGTGAGATTTTTCACCCATGAGCCTGAAATTTTCTTTTCACCATCTTGTTTTGAGCCCATTTTTTATAATAACCACAAAATGTCAATGCTAATAATGAAATTATTCATAAGTCTTAGAAATCTTATATACGTTTTCCTGTGATCTTTGTACATTTAAACTCCACACAGATTTTAGATATATTTCTTTTCTCATGTTTTAGTATTTCAACAGTTAACAGGTCAAGTCCTACAAACAGATGTTGGTCTCATTATGCTCAGGAAAGTTAGCGCATAGTTTTCTTTCATGTTTCTCACATGAGATTACACTTTCAGAAGTTTTTCTAGAAGCTTCACTCGTAGTTTTACAAATCTTAATGGCTTATCATTCTGTTTTTGTTAAAAACCATACATTTAGCCAGGACCAAGCATCTCTATTTGTTTATAAAATTATAAATCCTGCCATAGAGCTTTCTTCAACAGAAGCATGTGAGCAGAATGTGTTTGAAATTCAATTATGCTCTTTAATAAGTTGAAAGACTTCAGCAACCTGTACTTAGATATGCATAATAACTATATGTCACAAAATATAAATCCAAGTTAAAGGCATTATTTGGTAAAACAAATAACTTTTGTAAAGCTAGATAAATGCTCTCCTCCTAAAAAGAAGTGCCCGGGTGTTCCTGCATGTCACCTAATGAAAGAAAAATACTTGCTTAAATTGTAAAATTTCCCTACAAATAATTATCCTATTTTGGTTCTTGTTTTTACGCATGGTTTTTCTTTCTTAAAGAGCTAGAAATCTGTAGATTGCTGGAAGGAATGAAAGGCCTCGGGGCTGAGAAAGGAGCTCAAGCAGCCCAGCTGCAGGTGACTGCCCACCTGGGGCAGGGCTTCCTCCTCATGGGCTTCTTTGGGGTTCCTCTCCTGGCTTTTTGTTTTTATTTCTTTGCAAAGGAAAACATTGCAAGCCTCTTTTTAAAGCTTCAGAAGCTTTCTTTTATTTTTATGTATTTGACTTTGTCTAGAGAGTGTCAGGTAGCTTTCTTCTAGCAAAAAAGAGAACAGGTGGGTTTGAGGCACACGCCTGTAATCCACATTAGTCAGGAGACCAAGGCAGGAAGATCAAAATTCTGAAGCCAGCCTGAGCAATGCAGCGAGAACCCTACTCATAAATAAACAAATAGTAATTTAAAAAAATAAAGTAAAATTTAGAATATGACTAAATATAAAGGAAAACTGAGATGGGTTAAAACACTTTTTACTGCACATGTGTGGAAACTAGACAACAAACAGTGAGGGTACTTAGAGGAATATTGGAGCCCAGTGTTGTCATTTCTGCAAGTGCAGTGTGGACTCGGACTTGACATATGGCAGGAAAACATCTTTATCTGCTATTGCATGCCTTTCTCTTAGCAGTAACACAAATGACATTAAATGTGCCTCAGTGGTCCAAGGTTAACAGACACACAAAGACAAGGTGTTGCAGTGACTCCATTCTATCGCTCACTCAATCTTGAAGTCATCTTTTTTTCTGTCTGCAATGTTTCATTGGTTTGTGCTTATTGCATTCAGCATAATTTAATTTAATTTAAATGATCTTTCAAAATATCGGCAAACAAGAAAAAAACAATGTAACAAGCATGTTAATTTACATTACTACCTAATTTGAGCAGAAAGAACTCTATCAGAAGGATTTTTCTTTATTTCTAAATTCGATCTTATCAATTTGATTCTAATAATTTACTCTCTAATAGACAGTTTGGTAAAATACTACTTCAAGTTGTTTTTCATAATATGAATTACTTTGGATCTTTCCTGTGATATAATAAAATGTTAACAAATAATATGCAGGCTCTTTGAAACTAGAATCCAAACTAAAGTGCTTAAGGAATGACTGTTCATTGAGTAGGACCTTAACATGCACAGTGATAAGCATTTGCTGCTGAACGATACCCTTTGATAAAGTCACCATGAAGTTATCTGCAGTCTTTGGCAAGTGTTTGCTGAAGTCCCTTTCAGTGGCGTGGAGTGGGGAAAGACATGGTCGTGGAGAGAGGTGAACCTCCCTGTGTCCCACCTGTGAGTGCAATAATAAAAATAATAGACCAAAAAATATAACCTACTTAACATCTGACTTTCTGTGCTACATTAAGTCACCTTAGAATCACATTAGCACAGCTTTGACACATAAGTGCTTCATTTTCGTTATTCTCACTCTCTCAATAAATTCCAATTTCCTCATCTTATTTGTAGTAAATATGTACAGTTTTATCATTATTTATCTATAAAAAGAACCTCAGGTGTGTTGTTGATGATTAATAAACTTCTCTAGAATACATAAGAATAAATAAAAATGTATTGCTGATAGTAACAGTGCTAATTTTACTATTTTTAAAATATCAATGTGAAAATCTATCATTTATGCAGCATTTAGTAAGCAACAGTTACTATGTTTGAAGTTATTATTCTTACTATACAGATGAGAGTTTAAAAGCACAAATGATGTTTTCAATTTGATGCAATTATCATGCAGGGAAACTCAAATTGGAGCTATTTTCTACATTTGCTTTTTCCTGAAGAATCTTATTCCATGAAGAAAGGACCTGCCACACAGTTGGTCAAATGAACTTCGGTTTACATAGGTTACACTGTATTGATTTGAATTCTAAATCACAGTCTCATCTGTACACTTTATTCTTGCATGACAAGTTGCATTATAATCACTGAAATGCTCTAAAATTCTACACAACTTGCAAGTGTCCTTAAGTCTCTATGAAATCTATTTCATTCCTTAAGCATCGTTCTTCTGTCCTAAATCTTCTTGAAAATTTAATTGAGATTTTTGGATTATTCTTTTTCCTTAAATACTATTTAGTTGCTTACAGATTTATAACATTCAAATTTAAAAAAACCATGAAAATACATCTACATTATTCTATTTTAGTTTTTTAGATATGAAATTCTTATATATTTTCTTAAATAATTTTTGGATACGTGCATGAAGTAAGAAGTTTTTATTTGATGAAAAAGTATTGACAACTTTACGAAAAGGCAGATCAAAGTCCTTTATCTTCTTTTTCATTAATAAGTTCCAGTTTCATGTTATTTGTTTTAGTTTCTCCTAACTTCTTCATCCAGAAAAATAAGTAAAAGCCAGTCCTTTTTGAAATGGAAAAATTGTTTCAATTCATTGGCAAAGCTTAATGACTTTTGACTGCTGAGATATGTTAATTTAAGCCAGACCAAATGTTCCTCAGCTGCAAATATTTGGTGTTGTTCACTGGGAACTGGCAAGATTTATGAGGGCCCAGTGGCAAAGGCTCTGCGCTCACATGCCTCTCAGTGTAATTGTTTCCCGTGTTCAATGATAAAGGACGGTTAGGTAAGAAAATACCGACTTTACAGGGGCTGGTTGCTTAGGCTCAAACACGACACCATTTCACATTTGATTTACTGTGTCACCCTTATGCTATCTAAGTTAGCAAAGACCTTCTAATACTTTTTTAAATCCTAATTTTTGGAAAAATATAATGCATAGCTTTTGAAAGGTACCCTGAGGTTGCAAATAAAAAGAAAAAGACTTTGCTTTAGTAATTCACAGCTATAAGATATATTTAAAATTCCAACTATCAGATACAAGTTGGGTTAGTAGCAGGTCATGTACATATATACTTTTTTTTTTTAACATTTGAGCCTCTTTCCATAAATACTGTGACACTTTTGATTGTAACCCAAGATATCTTCAATATTTATACTAAATGGATTTTATAACTAGTTGAAGGCAAGTGTATTTTCCAGAAAAAGTACTACTGTTAAGTATGCATGAATGTTCATTTGAATTTATTAGATATTTAGTATATTTAGAGTACTAGTGGAAAGATGTTAATAATAGAAATAATGCCACATGAATGTACCAACAAGTTTAAGCTTTCCAGGGAAGAACTGAACCTTCTGCACACTGAAAACATGAAAGATCTGGCCCAATACCTTTTTTCTTAGAGAAAGGGATTACATTCCAAGTAAATCTTAAGTATCTGACAAGAATTGTTAACAAACAGCTTTGCAGTACTTATAGTATTAGTACAAACCATCTCGTTTCCATGTAACTATAAGTTTTATTGTGAATATCTTTATAGTCATTACACATACTTTTGAAGTCTGAAGAATAATTCTTTCTTCAAAACTATATTATTGAAAACCAAGTCACAATCTACCTGTGTACCATACACTAAACTGTGTATGAGCAACATTCTCAGTTCGAAACTAACATTTGCATATAGAAAATATTTTAACTTTTTCATTTTTCATGTTGAGCAAAAGAGACATTAGTACCACTAATGTTTTTGTCCTTAATCCAAGTCCTCTATTATCTTTTAACTCTGGAGAGCCTTCAGAAAATATGTCAACAGTTATTTGTTTCCATTATAATATGATAGGAAAATGGAATTACTAATGATGGTTGTTCAGCTGCTTTCTTGCATGCTCTGAATTTTTATCCACATAAAGCACAGCTAGTAAGGTGTATTGTGTTTGAGAAAAGATAAATGTTGTTGTACTTTCTTGTGCGCTAACATGAAATGTCGTAAGACTCTTTATGTATTGTTAAAGGGTCAGTTTCTGCCTTATTCCATATTGAACCCCTTAATTATCTCTCTCTGGATAATAAAAGGAAAAGTGCTGACAGAATGCAGAAGAAAAATCTAAATTCTTTTCTTGAAGTAAATATAACATAGATTGTATAAAGCAATATTTTTGCCCTTGAAATGCTTAGAAGTATTGACATTCTGTCCACTAAATTGTCAGCTTGTCTTTAAGGTTAGAGCTTCTAAGTTCTTAGCATTTAACAGACTGACAATGATCTCTTGGGTCTTCCAACCTGTGTACCACCAGCAACCTGTACTTGATTTTGACTCAGGGCCCTAAAATGGCTACCCTTTTGAGTAGTTCATAATTTCCACCAATTTTGTTAGCATTTTAAAATTCAATTTCCTATCTTTGAGTATGACTTCAAATATACCATGCATCTTGAAGTTGCGTATAATCGCAGTCTCAGGAACTCTTAGGTATTAACAAGGAAAATACCTGAATAATAAAACTCAGATCTGAAAGGAAGAGTCATACTAATTGTTTCTAGTCTGAAAAATCTTTCTTAAATCATTTATAAGGACATCCTCAGTGCTTACTAAGATCGTTTTGTTTTGAGAGCGTAGGAGGTATGTCTGCCTTCAACAACTTTATCATGATTGTAGAAATATTCCCCTCAGAAAATGAGGTCACACTTTTCTTTAGTTACTTTTTAAAAATTGTGTGAGTTTCAAAATAATTTATGGCATTTTAAGTGATATGTATTAATTGAACTTCTCAGCTAATGTGTTTATTGTCCTACTAGTTGGTTAAAGAATCATAAGAAGAAAATAGTAGTGGGAAATATTTAAAAGATTTGTTTGACTCTCCACCCCCAGCCTCTGAGCAAGGCAGTAAATAGTCCATTTTTGTTAATGAAGCTTCCCTCATACAGCTGGGATTGTTTAATATTTTACGAGTGTTACTTTGTTTTGCTCTCAACGATCTCAGGCAGTTAAGGATTTATGAATCGTGTTTTTCTCAGCCCATCTGCGGTTTCCTATCTTCCCTGGCCTTGAGAATATGTTTAAATTTATTAAAGCGAAGCAAAGGCTCATTATTTCAAAGGAGAGCCAAAGTGACACAGTGAATTGGTTATTAATGGAAAGGCACTGCCATAGGGCGATTGAAATTTAATGATATCCTACAAGAAAAAAATGAGGGTGTCACTTTCCAAAAAGTCATGCTAAATGCCAGCCTTTTTAAGGTCCTGCCGCTAATTTTATGCCTGCGCACAGTAATGTTTTCAAAAGCGTTTAGGAAACACGGGCCAGTGACTGTACTGATTATCCCTTTTCACCTTCGCGCCTGTTCCAAATGGGTTTGTGCAGTGAGCGATTTAATCTCTAAATATAGGGAACGTTAAAAAAAAATAACATTGCTGTTTTTCACAAGCTAAGGGCCTTTTGCAATCCTCCTGAGATGGACTTGCAAATATGCTATCTCCATATGCTCTCAGTAAGCTCTCAAACTGGCGGATCACCAAAAATGAAAAAAAAAATCAATCCCTTGATTTTTTAAAAAAATTCTGTCATTCAAAAGGTGCTTTAATGTCATACTCTGAAAACTCTATTTAGTAATATTCAGATAATGATCGTGCTGAGCTTTAACATAGGAGTGGAGTAATTTTAAGTGTTCCTTATTTAACGTGGCATCTTTATTAAATTATGGTGCTGGAGCCCCAAAGTACCACTTCATCTTGCCCCATTTAATATAAACCAGACACCCAGCTTTAGTAGGAACACTCTGTTGACATATTGAATTAGTCCTTTAGAGTAACTGACTAAGTGATTTCCTGTAATAATTGGTATACTTGATTTTTTAAAAAAATTCAAATGCTGCTAGAAAAATTGTTGATATCTCAAAGTACCTATCCTTCTTTAGAATATTCAATACAATTCCATAAAGCTTCTTAAATGCATGCTTTTCCTTTGAGAGTTTTTGCTTCATTTGAATTCTTTATGTGTGACCGTTGTGACCTTCATGTTTTACAATCTCATATTAAGTATGTTTACCTCACAGCTCAGAATAGCATACCAAATACAGTATTAAAGCTTGATGAGAATTGGTTGGATCCGTTATGGAAAAGAAGGCAAAATTTAAATTTAATTTCCTATTTCAGTTAGGCTTAAGTTTCATCAGTTTAAGCAATTCGTTAATTACATGAAATAATGCGAACACTTTAGTATAAGAACCACATTGGTTCTAGTTCTAATGCATCTTCACTTTCTAATGCTGAATAGAAACTAAGGCATAAATTGTGAATTTGCAATGTACTGTAATGACATATAATTTTCTTATCTGGTTTGTGGTGACACTAAATTGTCCACTTGTGGCAAACCACTTTTAAAGGTGGAAGAATATGAGGTCTTTACCCTGTTGATGACAAAGCTGCTCATGAATTTCTGAAATTCATTTTTAAAAATTAAATTTATACTCAATTCAGGATTATGTTAACAAGATTTCCTAAGTTGCAATCACACATTGGGGAGGTTTTCATTTGTTGTAGGTCAGAGTGTGAATCTAATCAGATGAGAAAAATGTTCAAATCCGAGAGACAGTAATGCATCTGGTAGGCAAAAAAAATCACTGGGAAGAGGGTGTCAAAGACCCGCAATTTAAGTTTCTCTGGGTCTCTCTTCTCTTTCCGCAGTAAACTTATCATCCTATAATCTTCCTAACAAAGACGTAAACACTTCTGCTACATATATTTTGATTGCTTCACGACAGTTTACTGGAGGCTGAGCAATGACAGATTTCTTC
The DNA here is from genome assembly GCA_004027205.1 of Ctenodactylus gundi. Taxonomy (NCBI): domain Eukaryota; kingdom Metazoa; phylum Chordata; class Mammalia; order Rodentia; family Ctenodactylidae; genus Ctenodactylus; species Ctenodactylus gundi. The sequence continues at coordinate 1,111,398 of PVKB01000014.1, forward strand.
ATTGTCTTTTTGCCAAAATTTGTCCTTTAAGTCATTTTTGTTGACTGCCCCTTTTAGCAGCTCACCTCACAATGAGAGAGAAGACAATTAATGGGAGGGTGATTTATCACTGCCAAAAACTGTCAAGGACTTCAGTTGTAGCTGGAGAAAAAGCAATTTCACATTATGGCATTTCATTCTGAATACATTGTATTTACAGCTCACAGTTTTATTTTCAGAGCCTATTATCAGGTGAAACAGTTGCATCTGAAATGTTGTTTGTGACATAGGTGACCTGTTAGGATTTGATAAGTATTTACGCCAGAGCACAAGGGGCTCACACATCTGCTGTTGGCAGAAGCAATGGAAAAAAATAACCTGGAAATGAGGCGTTTGATTTTTCTGGTTCCTACACTCGAGCATCTGTTGCTATAATTAAGTGGCATTCAGTAATTGCAGTGCAATGGTGAAATAAACATATGCATTCTTGCCAGCTTTTAGGATTTGGTGTCCTTACCGTCGGAGAGACAAGCAAAGTGACTTCAATAAGAACAAAAGGTTTTGTAGCAAAGTTGAACAATGAACTTTTTGGTAAAAGGGAAAAAAAAACAGTTTCATGTCAGAAAACCGTTTCATAAGAACGTGAAATAGAGCACACTTTTAAAAGACGGGAGTCCCTGCAGCATTGAACCCTTGGAAGGAACTTTCTATCTGTAGGAATGTCAAAACGGACATTCTGATGTTAATTTTAATCATACTATGTTATGAAAAAGAGATGGTAGTAAAGTGAGTTTAGTATAATATGTTTTAATATGTGAATTATAAAATCAGGATGTTTGCCCTGGAACTTGACTTAGGAAGATGGTATGGTGATTGTTAGGTGCTAGAGACATTCTCTTAAATAGCTAAAATGTGATTCTCAAGATTCAGGACCCAAGACGGGCTTCGGACCATGTTTGAAGCACTCACAGCCTGTTTTGGAATTGTAATCACAGGCCTCAACCATGCGGTCCAGGTGTTTCTGAGATCTGACTCTCAGCATAGAGAAATGGTTGGGAAATACCCTCAGTGTCCCGCAGAACGATGTCATCCCTTGTGGCAAGAATGTCTTGCCTGTGAAGTACATAGCAGTGTACATTACCAACGCTTGAAAGCGCCTTGTTCAGGAATGCTGCATATTATTTCCTGACATTCTGTGTTCAATATGCTTCATGTTCCATGACTTATTCAATACAGACTATTGCAGTTTGGTTTTGGTTGTTGGACAGTGGAAGTCTGCAGTTCCAGAAAATGTCACATGACAAATTCTGCTGTGCTACAATTACTTACAAAAAGTGAGTTTTAAAACTAGGAAAAAAAGTGAGATTCACGCCATCTTGAAGTCAAAATTTATGATATATTTTAAAAGTTTTGGAGCTTATTATTATTAACAATGACAGAATGGATTTCACGGACAAAGCTACAGGTGGAAGCTTGAGGCTGTTCCTCTGCTGGCTGCTTAAGAGGGAACAAAACTTTTAAGTATCCTGTCCAAACTGGCCATATATGTAATTCCGCACCTTTATCGGCTGTTTTGGCATTCTGTCACTGTGTTCCTGGGTGAAGAAAACACATGAGGAATCAACCATGAATAGATGAAAATGATGGATTAAGGCTTCGTAATGTCAAAGGATGCTGGGTATCTGCTTAGGAGACAGTGTATAAACACACAGATGGCCTGAGTTTGAAAGGTTACAAGATTATAATATAATTTTTCTCTCCAGCCACCCTTCAATACATAGCTTTGAAGTATTTTAAAATAGGTTGGGAAAATTTAATTCTCACTCCAATTACCTTGAATAGTAATAAAATGTGAGTTATACTAAGTTCTTATATATTTATACTTTTCTATCTAAGACTATGCTTATGCTAGTATCTACAAAATTTAAAACCACTACCAGTTATCGAGGAAGCAAAATGAAAAATTGGTTCTTGCCTTGACTTTGCTGTCTAGAGATAAGCTAATAATAGCAAACTGTTGTGTAATACAAAAACTGTGACAGACATTATTCTAAATACTTGTGGTATTGTAGTTTAGGCTCCATTGCAATGTCCAGGAAAGCCATATTACCATCATCTTCATTTTCAAGTAATTAAAATAAGGTTGTGTGGCTGGCAGAGAGCAGGGAACTCTAGGAACTGAGTTCTAGTAGTTTAATGCCAAAGTTCATTTTCTTGTATGTGGTGCCATTTATGTAGCACGATTCAATCAGACGTTTTCTCAGATTCCACAGAACTGAAAGCTTGGGCATGATATAGCTCCAGTGTATAGATGTTTCACATGTGGGAAATGCTAAATCTATCTGTCAGTCTATCTGTCATCTCTCTATCCATCTCTCTATGACTTTAGAATCGTTTTAGCCTACCCATCTGCCTGGATGTTGCTAACTGCTGTGATGCTATGATGTTATTTGTACTAGTGCTATGTTAATACGGGTTTGGATTTTCACTCCATGCTACACAAAGATCTCTGTTCTTGCAGATACTTTCTATGGTGAGCTCGATTTCCCTTTAAATATGACCACGTCTCTTGAGTTACCTACTTATTCTCTGATGAATATTCTTTGACTTTAGATGAATGTGTATGTAATTAACATAATTTTACATGCATGGCTTACCACACACTTTCTGTATGTAAACTAGTTATTTATTGTAGTTAGTAATACATATCCCCTTTTTCTGTTCATACTTGAATTTGGGAAATCTATCAACTTGTTCTTTTAAATATGTATAGGATTACTTTAATTTTTTTCTTAGAAAATTTTAAGTAAATCTTACCTTCTCCAACTTGTTATTTAGAGTTTTGGCGACAAATTTCTCCTTATTCTCTCTTCTGTCTTGGTAGTCTGAAATAATTGTAATGACCATTTTCCAAAAGCCCTTTCATTAGAATGTTCATCATCCTCATGGGTTATAATGTGGTAACAAGGATGTGGCTTAGCCATGCATATTCTCACATAATCTGATGATGTTAGCATTTTATCTCTATCCTAACACTGAGAACATAGAGCACTGGGTGCAGTGGTCAAGATCTAGAGACCAGGAAGGTCATAAGGAGGAAGAAAACCAAGATTGGCTTCCTCTTTTGAATTTTTTTTCCAAACTTTAATTTGCACTGGTTTTTGTTTTATTTTTACTGATTGATAAAATCTTTTCCTTATAAGAAAATTTTAGAAAAGGTGAATAATATTGAAGTATTAATTATATAAGTTTTCAGCTACCATCAGAGGTTTATGTCTGTGCATATATACCACCGTGGTTAGGACCAGGACATATACATAACACACAGAACACGAACAGTTCCATCCCATGTAATGATGTTTCCGTCAGCAATGGGCAACATATGCAGTGGTCACCCCATGAGATTATAATGATGCAGAAAAACTGTTGTCTAATACTGAAAATTTTTATTCTTACTCCAGTCATTTTAAGGTCATAACAAATACATTGCTTATGTATCTGTGTGGATCCTGGTGCAGACAAACTGGCTGCAGTAACAGTTCCATAAAAGTAAAGTACATACCACACACACATTCTGTGGTGCTTTGTAAAAGAATGCAAACACTTGTTACTGCTTCATGTGTTTATTATCTCTTTCTCTCTTTCTCTATATATAATTATTTCAAGCACATGTCTTTAATTTTTTTTTTTTTTTGAAACAGAGTCTCATTCTGTAGTTCAGGTTGGTTCTGAACTTACTATGTGGCTCACAATGGTCTTGAACTCACTGTGATCCTCCTGCCTCAGACTCTTAGTGCTGGGATTAGAAGGTGTGCTACCAAACTCAGCAGTCCCTCCTGCTTCCAAGGCAAATCACTGAGCTATACTTCCAGTCACCTGAGCACATTTCCACCCATTAAAAAATTCCTTTAAAAATATTCATGCTTTACCAATAGTAGCTCATACACTTTGTGTTCAGATATTTCAAGTGGAGTTCAGCAAAATCGTTACGCAGAAAGTGATATAGTGATTAGTTTAGTTTAGTTGGATCATAGGATTTTTGTTGCAAGCAAGCTTTCAACTCCAGAGTGATAAAGCAGCCATAGTTGTACCTAGGTGTGCATCTGAATGATAATGATTTGTTCCAATAAACCCTTATGGATATTAGTTTTTAAATTTCATATTATTTTCAAGTGTCAGAAAATGTGATTGTTTTTTTATATTTTTAATCATTCAAAAGGCAATCATCAAATTTTGTTTTTGGGCTAAATAAATATAAACGAGCAGCCTAGATATGGCATGTAGTTCATAGTTTGCCTATCACTTGTTCAAATATTACATTCTTGTTCTCAAACTTTTTTCGGCTACATTTTGTTCTAGTCACCATTGTCAGCCTGTCTTCTGTTGGGAAGTCAACACTGAAAGTTGAAGACTTTCACAAAAACCTCAAAGACATGTGGATAGGACAGAATATTGGCAACTTGTAATTTAAGTTCGAAGACATAGACTTCTGATTTTGAAAGCAGATGGGACAATCTCATACCTAGCTGGACTGTCGTAAGGAGTAGAGGACATGATATGTTAAAAGGTTACAAGCTGGGAAGCACTACAGATTTGTAATATATGAGGAATGCCCTGTATTAATTTACTAGAGTTATCATAACAAAATATCACAGACTGGATGCCTTACAGAAAGCTAATGCTTACCAATATACAGGCTAGAAGTCCAAAATTAAGATATTGATACTTTAGAATTTTGTTGAGGTCTCTGTCCTTGGCTCAGTGAAAACGCCAGTCCTATTGGATTAAAGTTCCATCTGTGTGGCTTAATTACACTTAATAGCTTATTCAAAGCACTTATCTATGTAGTCTAGTTGAGGGTGAGGTCTTCAACACTTGAAATTGAGGTGAGCACAATTCAGTTTCTACCAGTCCCCCTATATTATAATGATGAAATTTTCTATTAAGCAAGGTATGGTAACCCAGGTAAATCCCTTTCTATGTGAGAGAATTGTAGTATGGAAGATAGTGTCAGAGTGAAGGTCTGATTTAAGTGGCTTAGTTAGTTAGTCTCAAGACTAAAATCTGAATTATTTTTGTCTGAGATTACTCTGATTACGATTATATTGAATTCAGAATTTATTATACCACCTTTCTTTCTTTCCTTTTTTCATTCAATTAGGACATAGAGTAGAAAAGAGTAAGATTAGCTTCTTTTATGTATATTGTTTTTTGACCCAAGTAAAGATAAAACAGAAAATACTCTCAACTCAGAGTAATGAGTAATACTTCAGATCTTGGCTGTGTTCACCCAGGAAACTTTGTCCATCAAGAAAACATATTGCTTCCCTAATGCCTTCCACCTCTTACTACTTTTGTTCATTGAACATCATACTACTTGTTTCCTAGGTGCTTGTTTGCTATCTATCATGTAGACTTTTTATTTGCCTTTAGTTGATAAGTCATATGTCAAAATTCATTCATGGTATTGTTTTGGGGAAGAAAGATTGCTTTGGGGATCATCAACCCTGTGGGAATTTCAATAGGGCTGTTTTGATATTCATAAAAATATTTCAAATCTTAGTTTCTCTGTATCATTACCTTTGTAGATTATTAGTCTTCAGATGTTTCAGAATTTTTTTGTTTCATAAACAGTACTTTTCATGTTAATTTAATCCATACATATTTGGTTTCTAGAAAAGGAATGCTGAAATATATTATAGTCAAAAAAATCTACAAGTTCTAACAGAAAACGTAGACTGACAGGTGTTTAATGGATACACATTCATAATCCAGGCCCTATTGACAGCCATTATTTGAGGAATCATTTAGATAGTTAATTTCTAAATTCTCTTAAGTTGAAGAGTGGCAGTTCAGTTAATTTTGTCAATAATATGTAGACTCATCTTATGGGATACAGTTTGCTGAGATTCTAGTGGAGGTAATAGAAGTAATTTTAATTGAGATTTTTTACAACCATTTGATAACAGTGTTTTGATCACAGTTGTTAGGGCAGGATTCCTGTAGGGGCCAGAAAAATCTGTGACTAATCCACTGAGTCACACCGGCCCTGTCATACATTGTTTAATGGCCCATGCTGCCAGGAATTATTATTGCTTTCTAGTTGTAATTTTAAAGAGAGAAACTTTGTGGTCACAAAAGATAAATATACATTGAAATATTATGTGTTTAAATACAATTAATAATATATTACCTAAGTAAGGTTTATAAGAATTTTCTCCTTCACTTATAATGATTATTTTTAAGTTTTAAACATATATACAGGAATAAAAATATGTGTGTGTATACATATGTATATATGATGTGGATGACTGTTTTAACTTTCCTTGGTTAATGTTTGCAGGGCACTTACAGATGCTAGAATAATCTCTAATGTTTTTGCTCAATCTGCTCTGGAGATGGATGAAATAAATAGTTTAAACTAATTAATGTAACACCAGCTGTTACAAGTGCTTGGCAGACGTCTGTGCGTTTTGATGGGCAGGGAGCGGCTGTTGTACTTGACTTTATTTTAGTACAATGTTGATCACAGTGTAAGCTGGAATAAACGACAAGCCAAAAAAAATGAAATCCATATAATACAAAATAATACCATCATCTTTGAAAATTTATATAAGTGTATATGTTTCAGCTAGGGATGCAAGATGGTTATATTGAACTTCATTAAGTAATAAGTCCTTTGACAGCTGCTAAATTAAACAGGCTGCCAAAATAAAAGTGTATGATATTGGACACTGTCCTTGGTTTTTCCAGAGGACCTATTAGAATTACAGGTATGCAGTGTCAGCTAGATGTTTGAGACCCTGTTCCTGCTAATTAAATACCTTTTGGGAAAAATAAAATAAAGAGACCGTAGTCATTGTATTGAATGAGGAAATTATTTTGATTACATTTTCTTGCAAGTTAAAGGGGAAAGTATTGGGCTCTACTATCTGATGTCTGTGAGTGCTGTTTTACTGAAGTTTCTACTATCCACTTGCATGTTCGTCTATATGTATAATCCTCTCATAGAAAAAAAAAAAGAAAGAAATCCACAACAGGCAAATTCTGAACAGAGATGTTTATTGGAATGAAATGGAGCTGGCCATATAATTGGAAAGAGGGTTTCATTTTTTTTCATTCTACAACGAAAAAAAAACTGTTTTTGCTAACATGCTTATTATTTCAATAATCCTGGCGAGGCCTCCTAACTTCTATTTTAAAGTTGGAAGGCAGAAGCACTGTGCTCTGAAAGAGAAGCAGGGGTTTTTATCTCAGTGAGGGCCAGCATCAAGACAACAGTGTCATTGTGCACATCGGTACCCTATGAATTTGTCTAATAAGTTATTACAGCGGGTGCAGAGCAGATGGCAACTGTGGTCTTGAAAGAATTGATAGATGGGATATGATGTCATCAGGAGATGACAAGGTTCACAAGGTACTTGACCTCCACGAATAAGTCCTAACCGGTTAGAATTCTAAATGGTGAACTTTGGTGACACCGGCTAAATGGGAAATATGTGCAATTTGTATTTCTTTATGGTGAGGTTTACCCCCCTCACTGAACTCCACATAATGGGATTTTGTCCCTAAAGACTCAGAGATATTGTTGGAGGGTTGCACCCTGTAACCATCCAAGGATTTCCAGTCCAAATCCACACATCTGAACTTTAACAAAATCACAGCCAACGTTATTTATGAAGCCAGGTTCAGAGCATTCCCTTTTTTATATGTATATATGCAGAAAAACTTAGTTAAGACATCCCATTAATTTTAACATGTTATCACAAAATAGCAAAGTGCTGACTCTGTGAAAATATTCAGTGCATAAAATTAAACTTTTATATTTTCATATAAATATATGTCTATATGTATAAGTTGTCAGAGACTCTGAAGTTGTCTTTATATTTTAATTATGACTCTACTTGCTCTTACAGGTGACATGCCTAAACACACTAATATTTTTATTTCAATATTATCATTTTAAATTTTCAAATGACTTTGGAAGCTCTTCTCTATCACACGTGCATCATGATCATTACACTGGCCAGGCAAATGTATTATGAAAACAGATACTGTAACAAGAATAATGACAGATCGGGGATTCACAGAAAATTTTGGAAAACCTGATAATAGGATATGTAGATTGTGTAAAATCAAATGAAAAAATTTAGCTAGTTAAAATTGTTAGTGGAGGGAGAGTTGACTGATTAAAAGAAATATCTAGGAAGAAAATGTAGAACTGTTAAAGAAAGAACTGAGCACCCAAAGCATAAATTCATTCCTCTGAACATTCCTAACATCAGATTTCATATCTTAGCTTACAGGAATTTTAAGGTCTAACAAAAATAAGTTACCAAGGTGGGTTATGTTTCATTGTATAAATAAAATTCATTTTGAATGACAGAGCTGAGGTTACAGAAGGCAAAGTTTTTTTTTTAATGAGACAGATTTCTTTTTATTAAAAAAATGAAAGAAATGCATACATACAACTGTTCAGTATAAAGTGTATGCATGTTTTTGTGGCTGCTTTTGGATAAGTAGTTAAACGACTGGAGTAGTAATTTTATTATGAAATATAAATATCAAGAGCGGTTAATGTGAACAGATAATTACTAACACTCAAATGTTAGTGACGTTACAAAAATAGTAAATTTATCAACTAGGTAAACTGAGGTACAATAACTTACTACTCAGTTCATTTATTTGGTAAGTTTAAATGAGCTTGCAAGTAGCAATAAAAATGCTAAATACAGTACTGTAATTTAGTCCATGTTTTACATAAATTCTGACTGTGATGTGCTGAGAATTTCGTTTCATGATGTTGACAGAAAAAGTGTAGCCTATAGCTGAAAGTATTTTAGCAATAAGTTAATTTCAGAACAATTATTTGGTAATATAGATTATAATTTAGATTCACACTTATCTCTTTTGGTGTATCAAAGCCTAAATGTTTAAGCCAGTTCTAAACTCCCTAAGTATCATGTGTTAATATTCCTAGATGATTAGCATAATTAAACAGTATTTTGTCAATGTATATCAAATGATCAAAAGAGCTTATGAAATTATTTGATAAATTATTCAAGCAGACTTGCTATTTTTAATATAAATGAAATAACAGAACCCATATCTCATATCACATTGACACTCTGTATTGATTATATGGCTACATTTTTCAGGGGCTGCCTTTGCTTAATCTGATCTCTTTTTCTGTCTGAGGCAGATAAAAAATTAATACAAGGTAAATGAGTGCTCACTGAACTTGCCATATGGCCTCTGTGGAGGACAGAGGGGCCTGGGCAGCCTATGGACTTGCCATATGGGCCTAGAGGGAAAAGGTAAGTATTACACAGAGAACAAATCTACCATATGGACTGGGTGGAGAACTCTACACTCTAAACACTTTCTTACACTAGAACATTTTCACAAAAAGAATAAAAACAACATAAATAATAAATTATACAAAACCCTTTGAAAATGGATCAATTGTTTAGATTTAATATGATGCTTTCAAGCAATGTCCAAAGCATATAAATAATCATGGTTTACTTTGAAATGGCAAAGAGGATCATCAATCATTTACCCCTGACATTTTTACATTGCATTTAACATCTGTTCCGTAATAGCATGGTACTGTAATATACTTAACATCATATTACACACTGAAACTAAACAAATAAATATAACACTAAATTAAGAGTTTCTGAAAGTTTGCCTTGCGTCTACGAATAATTTTGCAAATACTGTATTATCTGCTTCTCTCATCACCTGAAGTTTTGTTTTTTTTTATTATGTAGAGCAGATGAAATTAAGCAAATGGCAAAGCAATTTTCTCTGTACTATCAAACCTCATTAATTTGGTTTCTGCTAATATGGAATTTATGATAATTCGGCTTGGGCTTGATAAAGTTTACCTTTGTACTAGATATAAAGAAAAGATTTGCTAAGCCAATTATTAGTATAAACAAGATTACAATGAGCATGTTTAACCCACTTAAGAGAGCACACTTTTCAAGGATTTTAGCACATTAATCGAATGCAAATACATACTGCTAATAACAAATGAGTCTAATTTAGTCTTTGAATACTGTCTTGTAGTCTTGTAGTACCTGTATTTGGTAGCAGATGGTTCTAATTATTGTATGAAGTTCTAAATTCTGGGCATATTTCTTTGCAGCACCTACTTGATATACATTTATTAAGTTTAAGCCCTACTGTTTCCACCAATCATTGTCTAGCTCACTTCAGTCTTCAAAGCAACTGAGTCATATTGTTCCTTGTGCGTAACATTTTTTCAAGATTTGTATTCACAAAAGTTACCTTTCTACTCCCCCCTCCCCTCCAAGGCACAATAATTCTTCTGTGGGATTCTCATCTCACATTTTTAGGATTGAAACAACTGAAAGTCTGTAGGAATACATTAAAAAAATCACAAATTAGCCATTGGATATATTTGAAGGTATATTTCAAGTTATCTGTGCAATCCTCGGTGGCCAGCTTATACATGAGACCATGAACATATATTCATACAAAAGTTTGGCTTATTAAGGATCTGAACTTATGTAATGCCCTTATTTGAACTTTGGTTCCTAAAAATAAATTTATGACAGACTAAAACTAATATATCTTTAGAATTTAGTTGAGTAGTCAGCCACGTATTTATGTTTCTGGCCAAATTCAGAGGTCTTCTCACAGATCCCTCAGTTGGCATTGAAGAATCTCCTCCCTGCCTGGTGCTTTTAGATTTTCTCTTGTCTGTTTCTTTGAAAAAAAAAAAAAGATTAGAGCCTTTTTTCTCCTTTATTAATCTCTTCTTCATCGATAATGGTGCTGATAACTGAAGCGGCAAGGAGAACATTACAGTATTTTTCCACCTTCTGAGACTATGTAGTCCAGCGGGCCATGCTGACAGAAAGACATGTAGAGAGCATTCAGGACACGGATACGGGTTACTGTCAAGAAAGCAGGATTTGAAGACACCACATAATGAACTAAGACCTAAAAGTGACAACTATACATTTAAAATTGCTGTATGAATGCCTTAGAGGACACTTGGGAGTGAGAATTAGTTTGTTGGATTCCCCAAAACCAGAATGTCGAAGTTAGATTCGTGAGATCTCTAGGCCAAAAAAAAAAAAAAAAAAAAAAAAACTGAGGACATTGATCATAGAACCCAGATTCTAAGAAGGCATGAGCCTTAGTTACAATTTTAGGAATAGGTATTTTAGAGAAAAAAGGCCAAAATATAATTACTGAAAGTAGGACACAAGGCCAGAGGAGATGATAAAATAAAACTGATGCTCATTTTTTGTTTGTTAAATCTCCTAGCTTGATATACTTTATATGATTCTTTCAGCTGAAAAATAAATAATGTAAAATAACAAGGTTGGTTTCAAAGATTGCTGGCAAATTGACTAGCATATATATGAAGATAAAGCAAAGACGCTGTAATCATTCAAATTTAGATTGCGGTCTTTAAAGAGATAAAAATATTTATTCCTTTTGTTCATGCACTTTCTCTTATCTCATTCATGTTGATTCTTTATTTTTTGAAAATTTTTTTTTCTTTAGAAGATAAGAATTACTAGTCTAAAGTAGGTGACCCCTCTTAACTAGTCACGTAGTCCTCCATCCTCTATAATTTAACCCTATAATATATTTAGCTTGAAAATACTAGGGAAAAAAGTAATTAGAATGGTGAGAATAAGCTGCAAGTTGAGGTTTTACAGGTGAATAATCTTTTTTTTGGAAACAAAGTAAAAGTTTCAAGACTGAAAGAAGTACCAAGCTCTCAAGAACACTGGTAAGTAGGAATGGAGTGATTAGAGCCATCAGTACGGCAATGTAAGTGGCACTGTTAAGGAGTTATGTTGAGAGTGACAGGAATTAAAATTGACTAGACTTGGCTCAGGATTAAATCCTAAGGAAGAGATGAGTAGAAAATCCAAAGAACTCTTGAGAAAGATAATGGGAAGCCTGGAAAATAATAGCAGAGAAAAGTGGAATCAAGGGAGTGTTTCTTTTTACATCAGATGGGATGTAGTAAGCAGCAGGGCGCTATGCAATTGGAATTGCTCAGGAGATGGGGAAAGTGTGTACACTGGAAGACAAGATTGCCGTGCCGATCTCCTCTTAGTGAATTTGAGGTATGGAAGAGAGTGAGTAGCCTAACACCATCAATTACTTAAAAAAAAAAAAAAAACTGGGATCGGAATGCTAGTAGAAGACTTTGAGAATTGCATAAACCAAGCGCTTGCCCCAAAATTAACTTAGAGAATTGCCTAGACCAAGCACTTGCCCCCAAATCGCATACTTCTTGTTGATGTCTATATTTTTCTCCAAGCTCAGCTCTTCCTTCCTCTTTCATGGCAAGCCAACTCTGTGAAGTCATGATCAGGGCGTGTTGTTCTTACTCCGACTTTTCTTCTTATGCGATGGGTGGTCTTCCTTCACCTACTTTCTAATTCCATCTGCTCATCTCTGGATCGCGTGTTGTTTGTATTGTCTGGAGCTGATTCTGTTATCTCTTCATCCCTTATTTTGTGGAATCTTTCATGGCATTTTGTGCTCAGGAGGTAGTGAGAATGGTAGGGAAGCAGATGATCCATTGAAGAACCAAGGTTTCCTTGAAAATTCCCCCAAAAATTATTGGAAATGAAGCTTTTACTGAATAGAACAGGGGATTAACATTTGTATTTTATCAAAGTGTGGTTGAGAAGGTTGTGGAGACCAGTCTGAAGCCATTCCTCTTCGCAGCACTCTGCGCCTTCATCTGAACACTGTGACGGTAGTTGGATTGCAGCTAGATGGAGCCTGTGACTCCGTGGGGTGTTGTGAGAAGATGCTCCAGGAGCATGCGTGTAAGGAAACTCCAGCAAATCAAAGCCGTTCCTCGAGGGATTTCGAAGGGAATAGCGACTCTGAGGAAAATAAAGATGGTACTATTTGAAGATTTCGGAAACTAAAGGTTTTTTGTTTTATTTTATAGATGCTTGTATTAAGAAAATGGAGAGATTTCCATACGGCTTTCCATAGTGGTTGTACCAGTCAGCTTACATTCCCACCATCAGTGCGGGAGGGTTCCTTTTTCCCCACAGCCTCATGGAAGTCTCTCAAAAGACTGGAGATAAATATCTCCTTTGATCCAGCAATACCTCTTCTGGGAATTTTCCCAAAAGAATTTAAAAAAAAAACATGTAACAGAGATACATGTATACATATGTTCATAACAGCACAACTAACAATAGCTAAAATGTGGAAGACACTCATACCCGTCAACAGACCGATGGATACATAAATTGTCATATTTTTACACAATGGAATACTACTGATTTATAAAGACAGATGGGTTGGAGGCTTTTATAGGTAAGTGGAGGCAACTTGAGACCATCATACTTAGCGAAGCGAGTCAGAAACAGAAGGTGAAAATATTGAATGGTTTCTCTGATATGAGAAACCCAGATCACCATTATTTCATAGAGCTTAATGTAGGGAATAACGGGAACTGGAGGGGGCAGAGGTGTAGGAGGGCCAAAAAGAGAGAAGGGAAGGATTTTTAACTTTGCCATGAAATGTATTTGCACAAAATACTCAAGATCAATGTAAACTTTATGTATTGCACTTATACCTTTCAAAAATGGGAAAACAAAAAAGGAAAATGGAAACTACTTAAGAGTATAGTCCGGTAATATATTAGCATAACCTTACTGCATTCTCTCTTTAACTTTACTTCCTTACATGTGAAATTATACTAAGAAGTATACCAAGACATTCATTCATTTTGTTTTTCAAAGATTAAAAAGAAAACTAGTTACCAGGAGAGGGAATTAAACCTCAAAATAGACGGAGAGATTGGAAGAAAACAACTGGTTCTTTTACATGTATTTTGGCCACATGAGTTATGGTATTTGGGCTACATTTCCAGCTGGATTTTTTGACTCAAGAAAGGAGATGTGATCAGTTCTAACATGGTAGTGCTGTTACAATTTCTAAAAATAATCAAAGCCACACTTACATGTAGTGCAAGAATCCTTCATTAATGAATATCAAGATTCTAAAAATCATTCCTTAATTTCTTCGAAAAACAATATTGACTGCATGGTCTCATTCTTTCAACCAGTTTTCAATTACTGTGCACCTCAGACAAGTGCTGTAATGATAACGATTCCATTACATATTTGTAGATAAGGGATTTTTATGTTTACCAACAAAAAGATAGAGAAAGAAAATATATTATCATTTGAAATACTAAATCTAAATTGAAGGGAGAATTTAGGACTTGATACAAGATTTGTATTGATCAGATTTTCATCACTGTGATGAAATATCTAAGATGTTCGGCTTACAGTAGAGAGAGCTTTACTTTGGCTAATAGTGTTAGAGATTTTAGCCCATAAGAAGCGTGTCATGGAGAAAGTGCTTCACCTGAGGGCAGCCAGGAAACAAAGAGTGAGAAGAGGGATTTAGAGTCAGAGTACCTTCTTCAGAGACATCTTCCCTCTGACCTAACTTTCTCTGAATATTATATCCTACCTGTTAAATGTTTCCCCACCTTCCAGCCCTTCCACGGGATGGTGACTAAGCTTTGAGTAGTTGGCCTTTGGGAGAACAGATCCAAACCCTACCAAGTCCTTAGCCAATGCCTTAGGTTGTATCTTGACTCCCTTCGTTTTCTACTGCGATATTGTTTTTCCTCCTCTAGCAAGTTCAGGGGCCCCTTGTTTACTCTGACATTTCTCTTTTATTTTTGTTGAACTGTTTTGTGTACTGTGCTGCATTTTCTCTTTTTTCATAAAGATTTCAAGAATGACCAACTTATAATTTGTGTAATTTGCCAACTGAATCATTTGGCAGAACACAGTATATTCATTTTCTAGGCTAATTTGTTTTAATAAAATGTCCCTAATCAAATTTATGATTAAATTTAAGTTATGAAAATAATTATGTTGTTGAAAAAAGTGACGGTTTCCTTAAATGAATCATATTTTAAAGCTATTGTTATACCAGGCACTAAAATTTTTCTAATAAAAAAAACAAAGGGCAGTATGAGAGTTTTTTTTAATATTTGTCAAGACATATAGGAACACAACTTGAGTGTTTGGTTTGCTTGTTCAAGCATCAACCCCTTTTCTAATAAAATTGAATATTTAATTGTTCTCAAATTTCTCATTAGTATTATCATTAAGAAGTTATATTTTCATATGTGTACTACTTACAATTTATAAAGTGTGTTGGTTAAAATGGAAAGTTATAAACAATAGAAGATTCACCTGGCATTGCATTCTTGTGAAATCATACTATAAGAATAGAAAGAATAAATAATAAAAGATGTTTTGTTGCCTGAAATAATAAACTTATTCATTATTTGTCTGAAGCTTCTAGTGACTCTAGTGGTAGTATTTAAGGTAAATTAATAGCTGAAGCATAGAGCATTCACTGAATGGAATAATATGAAAGTTGTAAAAACTTATATGCCTACATGCATAGTATACTCTTGAGCATAACTGTGTTTATGAGTATAGTCTGTTTGATATACAAACATTATATTTTCATTGACTTTATAAAAGTAATTTAAACCTTTCAGGTTATTTTATTTATGGCATTACAGTTAAAACCTTAATATACTATTACATTTTTTAATTGTTAAATATATTAATATGTTTATAAACTTGGGACTCTGAGTGAATTTAACCTAAATTCATGACAATAGCTTGATACGTCAATTCATTTTACTTTGAATCTCTAGATATTTATTGATTCGTTTTGCACCTCTTGTTTGAGGGCCTAGTAAAGGTCAGGCACCTTTCAAGGGCAGGGAAAAACGCAGCCAAGAGTCGAGAGAACAATCTTACTCTTAAAGATTTTGTGTTGTAATTGACGGAGAGAAATAAAGGGCCACCCTGGAAATACCAGTGGAGTGGAGGGCCAGCCTCATGCGAATGGCACATGCCGTGATCATGTGTAATCACAGTCATGTAAAGCTGAAATAGTTCTACCGTTTCGGGAGACATGTATGAATGGAACTGACCTTTCAGCAAGATGATACATCCTGACCCTCCTCCGGAGCATCCTGAGGCGCAGCCTAACAGCCAGGTCAGTGTGAGCTGGTGCAGGTCTGTTCCTCTTCCACCTTCTCCACCAGCCACTCTCATCACTCACTAACTTTGCGTGGTCCGTCCTCGCTTCCCTCTTTCCAGGCAAGTTCTTAATCTATATTTCCACCTTCTATAAATTCTTAATGATGAAAAATCCCTACAAAATATATGAAGTGTCTGTTCCAGAATACCGACAGGGTAAATGAAATGAAAGCATTTTAATGAAAACAAATAGCATGATGAGTTTGTTTCATTTGAATTTTCAAAGCCATTATGGAAGTTTAGATAATAGTCTTTCAAGCTAAAATTTAAAATATGTAATATAGGAAAACTTAGCCAAGACTTCTAATTTCTATATTCATTTTTAGCTAAGAGATACAGTTGTCTTGAATATAATACATCATAAGGCCAGTAACTACAATTTTATATATCTCCCTCATTTTTTTCAGTGCTACTAAAAATGAACGGTTATAAATTGAAAGTTAGGTTTTAAAACTTAAATATAGTAGAGACCCACGGATTTGCATTATATTTTATGCTCTGAGAGTTGCAAAATAGCAGCTGGGTTGTTTAAGAATCCCCTTTCGCCAAGGGAAGAATGCTGACAATGACACAAACATACACTCTTAACTTTTTATATTTCCCTGAATCCTAAAAATTAGTGCTCTCCCTTGCATTTTTATATGGCTATGTTATAAAGCAGTTAGTTTTAAAGGAAAGAGTCATAAAATCTCAATAGGTAAAAGGGATAGAAAGGTCACTTAATTTAACCTCCTATGAATTTCTAGGGGACAGTTTCAGTAATACTCCTAAAGAGACGCTTGTCAACCTTTGCATGCCACTCTGCCATCACACCTATTCTTTTCCAAAGCCACAGGGGCTTTTTGATAAATGAATTTCATCTTAATATTATATACATATATTCAGTTATTCTTTTTCTGCACACTGTAGCCACAAATATATTTAACTTGCAAAGTAAGATTTTTAAAATCTTGCTTTAACTATCACAAGTGATTTTTGTTTGCTAGGTTCTAATTCCTGGAGGGGGAAACTGAAAACACAAGCATTTGATTACATACATTATTTTTTCATTCAAATTCTACAATTTTAACATGCCAACCAGGCCTAGCCAAAACTGATTTTTATTACTGTAATAACAAAGGAAGGGCTTAAAATGTTAACTGATTTTGGAAATAAATTATATATGTTATTATGTCATTCAATCGACTAATAATGAAAATCCATTCCTTTTTTTTTTTTTCTTGAGACAGGGTCTTGCTCTGTGCCCAGGCTGGCCTTGAACTCATTATACAGCTGTTGTGGTTTGATCTGGCTTGTCCTCCAAAAGCCTCATGGAGCTATGGATACTCTGTACTTCTGGGAGGTGGGAGGGGGCTGGAGAGGGCGGATGCCTGAGGCTTCACCTGGGGCGGGTGTCCTGATTCTTCCCTTTCTCCTAGATTTGGCTCTGTTCTGCCATGCTATGAGGAGCTCTCTCTCTCTCTCTCACACACACACACACTCTCTCTCCCCCTTCTTGCTCTCTCTCTCTCTCTCTCACACACACACACAATCTCTCCCCCTTCTTGCTCTCTCTCTCTCTCTCTCTCTCTCTCTCTCTCTCTCTCTCTCTCTCTCTCTCTCTGGCTTTGTTGTCATTCCACCATTTCCAGCCACCTGCCTGTGAATAGACTGTGACCTTCTGAAACTGTGAGAAAAAAAAATATGTCTCTCTGTGTAAAGTTGTGGTCAGGTATTCTGTTTCAAAATGGAGAAAGTAACGAAGACAGGAGCCCAGGCTGTCTCTACTGCAGGGCTGCACCCCTGCCTCAGCCTCCAGAGGGCTGAGATCCTAGGCACCTGCTCGACTGTCCTTTACTTCTGGGGCATCCCAGTGACACAGGCTAATGAGATGGGTGGTTCTTTCACTGTGGCTTCCTTCACCCACAGTATTCATCTTAAATTCTCTGAAGGAAACAGACACATAATGGGGTAAATTAATCGATCCAGTGACAGTTTTCAAAGAAATACATAATGTGAAATAGCTAGGTAAGATATCTACATGGGAGTTTGCGTGGGAGGGAGGGAAAGAACGAACAGCTTCAAACTGAGGAAGATGAGCGGTAGAGATGTAGACTTTCTAGGTTTCACTTCAGGAGAAAATTATTCATATATCATGATCCTTTCTCAAAAGATTGTAGCAAGGGAATGTGGGAGTGAAGGGCTTATTAAAACACACTGTGGTTTGAATGGAGTCATTGTATTAGCAAAGCATCAGACTTTCAGACCTGTGTTCTTTCATATCCGCAAGCTGTTGCACGGCTTAGGCAGCCTACCTGCAGCCTGTTGCTCGCTGTCCAAGCAGGGCAATGACTAGAGAAACTACAGGGACTATCACTGGAGCACACTTAGACTGTTCTAGAGAAAGCAGGTTCTGATGAAGAGGAAGAGAAATTGAAAATCGAATTGAGTTTTCTCTGCTTGAAAATTTACGGTTAGGATGACAGGATAGGAAAATTCAAGAGAAACAAACCGGCAGAGGGTAATGTGGCAGTGTCCAGAGTTTGATTGATAAGTGGGTAGACATGAGAAGTACCCCTTCTCCAGGGAGTGTCTTAATCAGTAGATATTTTTAAAATCTGAAAGTGAACTATGCTTTTTCACGCCAACAAATGAATGACTCAATTTAAAAAGTGTACTCTGTTGTCTAACACTCTCACAAAGGAGGTGTAAAGTTTGTGGGCACTGTGGCATTTTAGTCACTTCACATGGCTGAAACATGATACTCAACACAGACAATTTAAGGAGGGGAGGTTTATTTTAGCTCAGAGTTTCAGAGGTGTCAGTTGATGTGGGATCATCTGACAGTGGGGGAAGGGTCAGATGGAGCAGCCTTGGGGACACTGGCTACTGACCTCATTGAGGTCATAAAGCTCAGAAAGAGACAGGGATTTGGGGAGGAAGATACCCCCCTCACATCCTGCTCTCAGTGGCCAGTCCTCCTCACCAAGCCCATCTCAGAATAGGAGACTTTTGAGAAGCATTTTGGATCCAAGCCATAACAAGTGGCATTGGATAAAATTATAAATGAAAAACATTTTGAGAAAAACACTAGGATAATCCAGGCTATTTAATGTTAGAGAAGATGTTAAATGCATATGATACTCATGATTAGAATTCTGAACGACCATGTGAAATACTGAAATTTAATGTTTGGAGTATCTTTGCTTAAAAAAAGCAAACAACCATAATGACCGCATGTATCAGTGAAAGTAGTCAAGGTGATGAAGTCTTGACTACAGCATGAGCACTGGCTACATTGTAATGAGTAAGTCAAGCCTTAAAGAAGTATGACAATAAATTTGCTTGAATTTATGTTTCTGATACATAATTAAATACACATATATATTTTGAAAATGCCTATACATAATTTTGATTATGTCCTGTGTGTTTAAAAATAAACTGTTATCTGGTACAAATCCAGGTTTTACTCACTGAGCTGTCTTCACAAGTTCATTAACTTCTTTTTACCTCAGTCTACTCATGTGCACCATAAGGATGACACTAGTAATAATCTAGCAGGATTGTGGTGGGGACTGAACGTGTCAATGCGTGAAGATGCTTTGACCCTTGCTTTGTGCTCTTAGGATGTGTGCAATCTGTGCTAGTTGTTCTGATGATAATGAAAATCATCATTTCAATGTCTCTGACTCTTTAAGGGGGAATGAGTTTATAGGATCTGTACTAAGTTGCATCAGTTTTTGTTAACATTTTATTATTTGAAATTTCAAATATACATAAAAGTAGAACAGGATAATTAATCCCAATATTCAGCTTCTCATCATTCAGCTTTAACTACGGTCATCAGTCATCTCAAAGCCATTTTTGTTTGATAGTTCTATCGTTTTATTTTCTTCTTCTCCCAAAGAATTTCGAAGTCCCAGACATTACATTTTTCAATAATACCTATTTTTCTGCATGCTTTCATCTTCTTTTTGATTTGTATATTTTTAACATTTTTTAGAGAGGACACGCTTTCTTAAACAACGAACACATTATTGTTATCAGGCCTAAAATCTCACATTAATCATTCTTTGTGCAGAGTTCATCTTCTATTAATTTACTAATTATATGTTATATATGAATGTTTATGGTTATGTTTATTCACCATCATCCAAATCTTCATCTTTGCATTTCATCTACCTTGACCATAACAATTCAAGAAAAAGAAATGAGAATCTACAAAGCTAGACTTGAAACTTTCTGATTCAATTACTTATTGGACTTTTTTTCTCTGAAAAAATAAAAATTTTAGTCCAGGTGATTCCCAGAGGTATCTCATAAGGTGTAAAATTCCATGATAAATGTAGCCTAAAGCCCAGGGGCAAATAAAAATTTAAATAATCCACTAATATAGGGCTATTTCATATTTTAGAGGAATCATTTGGGAAGGGTTCTGTTTCATTCACTTAGCACTGGAATTTATTTTTATATTTGAACAATCACGAGTGAATTCGAACAGGATTTCCAACTAGCATCTGTGGTGGTGCTAGTGTTTCTCTGCACCTTTGCTTTATTTTTTTAAAGCATTGCTACTTCTGAAAAGCTCGTAGATTTATGTGACAATTCCTCAACCCTCCCCTGAAAAATTCTCAAAGTACGTTTTAGAAACTCTTTTTTGGCAGATGTAAGTTTAAGTGAATTGGCCAAGGTCACAGCACAATAAGGGCAGAGTTATCAAGGGAAAGCAGCTTCCTGCTTTTTCCACCATCCATGAAATTAGAGTAACTCCACCCCTTAAAATGAAAGGGCTTACTTTTTTTCCCCCCGAATTTATAAACTGTGGTTTGGCTTTCTCTTCACCCACACGGGCTTTCATAAGTGGTCTTCAAGGGCTATGGAATGTTTATGCGTGCATTATTCAGCTACTATTACTGCACATCTCACAACCTACACAAATCGTTTTAAAAGGAGAGTGCATTTTTTGTCTGAGCTGAACCATCAAATTTTCTTTTCATGCAGCATGACATGATGAAGACGCTATCTTCAGGGACAAAACTGGTTCACTTTCTATGGGAAAGCACGGACTGTAAAGTAGATTATTAAAGGACACAGAAATAGAAAATTAGATCAGAAGTGTTGTTTTACTGTGAGGTTTTCTTTGGGCCTTATAAAATGAGAAAGAACTAACCTTGCTCTCTTTCCAAGTCCTAAAAAAAAAAAAAAAAAGCTTCATAGCAGGCATATCACCTTTAATTAGGTTTCTGCTTTTGGGAAGCATTTTACCAGCCCCCTTTCATTTATTTTTAATGATGTTATCACTAACAGGCAAACAGTCCCTTAATAAAACAAAAACAGTTTCTATATAAAGCCTGGTGTACATGTCCTGAGTCAGTCATCTAAAAACAAATGGTATGATCGTTTCCGTTGTGCCCTTAGAACGCTTAATGGCCCTACTGTGCAGATATGCAAAACATCAGCCAAGGAAATATGTCCGTGTCTGTGATGCAGCTCTCAATAAATGCTTTCCCATATTTACTTGCAGTATCAGCAGAGAGGTTAAACCTACAGGATCATGGAAAAGACAGAAAGGTCAATTAAGTGAACCTTTTCAGTGTAAGCTATGCCAGCTCTTTCTTACACACTTACTGCTTTAACAAACAAGCTTAGGTTGAAGCCACCCAGAATATTTCACAGTTAAATCTCACTATGTGTGTGTCGAGGGGGAGTGGGTGGGTATGTGGTGCGTGACACCATACCATCTTTCACAAGACTTTCCAGTTGTGGGAGGGGGGATACATATTTATATACAAACACCTGAGAAGGTGAATTTGCTGTAAGGGCCAAATTCAGAAATGAGAGTTTACAGGTTCCTTGTAGAATTTTCTTCATACTGAGATCTCTGGAACACACATGTAGAATGGTTAATACTCAAGACTGTGAAGAGAGTGTTTAGAGAATAATCGTAGAAAATATGCTTTTCCAATTGAAAATACAGTCTTGAGGCCATTAGAGTTCCTGGTTTTATTGATTCATTATCCTAGGATAGTTTCCTTATACAAACTCTTGGCCTGTTGTTTAATCTTCTAAAATTTAATGCCCATGTATTGATGTGAAGGCTTTTTCTCTTCTTTTTTCACTTTTGTCTCTCAATTCATATTCTTGAATATCTCTCTTTTTAAAATAGTCAGTCTTTTGGTACATAACTTTATTGAGAGTTTTAACTGCAAGCATTGGAAAAAAAGTCTTTTTCCTAGCCAGATATGGTGATGCACACCTGTAATCCTAGCTCCGTGGAATCCTGAGAAGGAAGGATCACAAGTTAGACCCTAGAATAAGCTACTTAGGAAGACTGTTGGAAAATAAAGAAGAGGTCCAGTTATGTAGCTCAGTGCAAAGGCCTTGGGTTCACCCCCAATAACATAAAAAAGTTAAGCTCTAATAACAAGAAAAAATGTTTCTAGGCCTTTCTCTTAAGTCAAGATAATACCTGTGGAATTGCCTTGTGTTCAATAGGGTGATTTTCCAACAGAAACTATTGATGTGTATTCACCACCGATTTTAAGTCTTTTAAGTCTGTTTATGTGCCTCCCAGTCTATTTCCATCAAAACCTGCACTTCTTTTGGTGGAAGTCAACACAAATTTCCACTAGATATGAAGAAAAATTCATATACCACTTCATACCCTTTTGCTCTTCCTCAATTTATTTCTGCCACAGTTAATTTATCTCTTCACCAAATTAACTCAGGTTAGTTTATCTAAAGTAACTGATGTATAGAGAAATTAGTCTACTACCAGCCTGATACAACTTTATTACAAATCTTAACAGAGATAAGTGATATAGAAATGTAAGCCTTATCATACGATAAAAAGATTTTCTTCATGCCAGCTTGAAACTGTTTCCAAAAAGAAATGTAGAAAAGATCTGATCGCTAATTTACTTATTCAGACTCTATATTTAATGTATTTTATTATGTTCTTTATTTACTGTAATGTTCACAAAGTACTTTTATACATAAATTTATTGGATTTACACAGTAATTTATGGGTGCATTATCATCTTTTAAATAAGTAAACTAAATGAGTCTCCTATGACAAGGTAGCTTTGTTGCTTTAAAAGTTGCTGGAATTTGATAGAGCCAGTTATGGAACTCAAACCTGCTGAGTTCGGCATGCTTTGCTTTGCATGTTGCCACAGATATGTCCTATATAGGGTGGTGGTAGTGACTTTTACAAGGATTTCTGTAGTATTTTTGAATCAATTATTTCAAAAAAAAGCTTAAAATAAAATGTTGGAAATAAATCTTACTGCACAATGCCATTATAATACAATTTTATACACATTAGAAGAGACAGAAATCGTGCATGCAGATTTAAATGTGGTATTTCAGAATTTTGTGTCCATTTTCTCACCTCTGGGGTCATTTTGTTCAATGTCATGTGAGTAAATCTTGACAGATTAAATCTAGAGTGTCTAAAGTAGTAATGAACCAAGGCTGAAGTTTTGAGTCATGTATCTTAGGTCTGCATACAATTTTGAAAAGGTTTTGAAAATGTTTTTCTGAGCACCAATCCTTAATTTTTATATTATTTGTGTTTCTGGTCTAGTTTCATAACTTGGCTGATTGGTTTATAAAACAGACTAAAACAATTTTTCGATATGTTTATGATGTAAAAAACAAAAAATTCATCTTTTTATATATGCTTATTTACTTCAGAATGGAAAGTACCATATTTATGTGAAATTTTGTAGAAATTTTGTCATCGTGTTTCTCACTTCACACAAACTTCCAAATTTGTGAACATTAAATATGGAGATTTTTTTACTTTAGTAATAATATATCTGCTTTTTATTGAGATGAATAAACATAAACCCCTTCAAATGAAGGAGGTTCTAAAAGTGATCATTTTTCTAGTTGGAATTTAAAATGTAATAAAAGACATTAAAGATCAAACACACACACGCATGTGGGTGCGTGTGCTCACATACACACAAACACACACACAAAGTTGAAAGAATATATAATTCAAATCCAAAGGGATTAGTTATGAAAATAACAACTGAGTTTGATTTTATTAACAGGAAAGAAAACATTTTAAAAGTAGAGAGCCATTATTTTTTAAACATCGTTGTTCCTTAGGATATCCTGCTAAATTGTTATGTGTGATAAGATTGCAGAGGAAAAAAGCTTGTCCTGCGGAGGCTTCATTGTTACGGATGGTCACTTACAATTCAAGTTGAATTATGAGATGAGGTGATGACAATAAAATGCCATTTTTCTTCCTTCATGTTTTATAATTTTAGAAGTTTTTTTATCTGTTTCTATTTTTCTCTTAGAGTCTTTTTGCAATTGATTATATGCTATGATAGATATCAGAAACTTTATTGTAGAATAAGATATTAATCTGTACATTTTCTGCTTGACAAATTGCCCTTTAATAACTTGTAATATTTACTGTTTTATTTTTCATTGCCTGACCACTGTATTTTCTTGTAGCAGAGTCAAAACACAGCAGTCTTTTAAAGTTAAGAATCCTCTCTGCAGGTGTTTAAACATGACAGGTCCTCCAACATAGTAGAATTTCTTGTGTTTCCTAGCTGTACACTTTGTCTAAGGCTGATCGCATATCCTACTATGTACCTCTTCTTAACTTTCATGTGCGCCTTCTCTTCTTTTAAATGTCTGCCTGCCTTTGTCTTATAAGCACACTTAATCAGTGTTCAAACTTTAAACCAGTAAATCTTATCTCAAAACCTTCAAGTGTATCTCTGGAACACATTTTGGGTTTTTTTTTTCCAAATGAAAAGAAATTATATAATAACTAGATTCCAGCAATTAGACATGGGCATATATTTTAATGACCACCATTAAACCCACAACAAGATCACAAAGGAATTATTTGTAAAATTCTTACGACCTTTAAAAATCATTCTCCAATTATTTAAAACAAAGTATCAAATACAAACATATTATACTAACACATGGTATAAGAACTCAAAATCTATGGCACCTAATGAATCAATATTAAAAGAGAAAGGTCTTTAAAAATGTGTGCAGTTATATCAAATTAAGTAGGATATTTTGTGAATTTGTGTTTTATCATCATTCCAGTTTTGAAGTCCACAGAGATTAATTAATGTCAAATATGCCACCTTTTCAGGCCTCCCAAATTCTAACCTTAGGGCATTTAAGGTATCAAAGGTCACTTTATTTAAAAAGAAAGTACCATGTTTTCAGTTTGCAGTCCATGTCAGAAGAAGTTACAGAGATTTCAATTGCATGAATTGACAACTTTTTCTCAGATAATTAGATATTGAGACTCAAAGAATTTTCTTTTGGTTTGTTTGAACTTCAGTTATTTGTCTTCTTTTAGGAAAAGTGTATTGCTTTTCATAATCTTCCTTTTGTGCCCACTTTTTAAGTAATCATTGTGCCCTTAATTTAATTATTTTTACCTATATGTTCTATTAAGGATACTATGTAGAATCCTCACTGTATAAAATGATAGAAGAATGAATGATTCAAGCACTTTGTATACAATGATAGCTCATTCTGATGTCGTTGAGTTTGTGCAAACCAAGTGGCTTTCCATTGAAGAAATCACAGGAAAAATGTGTATTTTTTTCATGCACACTCATATACTTTTACATCTACACAGAAAACCAAATGCTTTACTGGGATAATCAGTATCAAGAATAATGATAGGAGGCAAAATATTCTACTACCAGAATTAGCTAACAAACAGCGACAGTCTGTCTAGTCTCCATGACATTGTTAGCTTTCAGATGCCTCCTTTTATTTTTGCGTTCTCCTGATAACTCACACTCAGCTTATTTACTTAAACGTTGGCTACATGATTGTAGATATCATGTGTGATTTACTGATTTAATTTGTATACCAAACAAGAATAGTCAAACAGAAATGCATTGACATTACATCAACTAATCATGGAACGGTGAGACTTCTAATCGAATGTGTGTGTATGTGTGTGTGTTACATGCATTGATATTTCCTTGGACAGTTCGAAGAATTGTGGAGTCCTAGATATTAAAAGCAACCTCAGGTGGTCATCTGGCCAACGTTTCCTAAAGAGACAAGCAATTATTACTTCCATGATCTATTAAGCCCCATTTTCTTTAGTATGTGACAGCTAAGGTGATGCTGATCAAAAAATATGTGCTCTCTATTCTTCAACAATTTCACATGCACGCACATGTTTAACAAGCACCTTCTCGGAGCTATTATGAGAAAACACAAGCAGCCTTGGTCTGGAGGAGTAATTTATGATAACCCGGGAAATGGGCTCCATGATTACCTTGCTTGCCTTAGCCAGGCAATGCCCACCCCCTCCACTGCAGGCTTCCTTTAACCCTGGTGATAAGTGTGATTAAAAAAATGACACTGAGTCCATCTTTAGTTGCCAACTTTGTTTCTCTTTCGAGTACCTGCTGCCTCAGATCATCTGTCAATAAGTTAACTGAGGAGGGAGTGCGAGGAAGAGCAACGGAGCGAGCGCCATAGGATTGTGGTTAACAGAGCACCTTGCATCCGTTTCTCTCCCCCACCCCCAACCTTTCTTCCCCTTTGGTTCATTAACTAGAAATGTGGAAAGGTGAGGGAGATGAATTTAACTTGTTCTGACATTAGTGAGAGACAGGGAAGTGTGGCCGCTTCCATAATATCTCTGCCCAAGAGAGAAGTAATTGGAAAACGTGTTCTGTGGTTAGGTGTTGTAATGAAAAATAAAAGAATGATCGAAGAGAACAGGGGAATCAAATTATAAGCATAAGGCAAGCGCGTTGAAGTTTTTAGCCACTTGCGAAATTGAGAGATACTATCAGGCCTGTGCAAATACATGGTCTGATTCATTTTTCTAGGGTGAAATATGAAAATATTTATAAAATTTAGCACCCTGCCCTGAATAAAATTTTCTCTGTGATTACAGTAAGCTAAAATTAGCATAACTTCTGTCTATCTCATAGAAAACTGAGAAAATGGCTAAATGATAAAGATTGAATAAAAAGGCTTCACTGGAGAGTAAAAATGAATCAGTATGTGGGCAATTCTCTAAAGTGCTTAAAACATTGAAGACTATTCAGTAAATGAAGTTAAGAATATGAGGTTTGTTTGGTACCCTAAATATTCCTTTAGAAGTCATATCTTGTTCCTCTTCAGACACTTTTCATGTATAAATGCTGTGCTGTATTTGTTCAATGTTAAGGAATAAGATGTTTAAGGCCAAAATTTCTAGATGTGTTTGTTTTAATGATAGTGAAAGGTAGAAACAATAAACTCGGATTCTAATTTTTCTTTTTAGATGTGAGATGAAAGATTTCAATTGTAGATTTATTTCTAATTTCTTCAAATATATTAAGAAATCATAAATGCACAAGAAGTATTAATTGACAGAGACACATCCTGATATACACAGCTCTTGTGTGAAGCTCTAGGAATATTCCATTGTCAATCCAAACAGAACGAACTAAAATGAGATAATTGGGAAGGTGCCCATAAAGTCAGCCTGAATATATTATCACAACTATATATGAGATAATATTTGTTTTAAAAAGATTCTATGGCACTGTAAACTCAGTCTCATTAGAGACTGCATTTAAAAGGCTTATAAAGTTACTCATTAATGTTATCTTGTTGTATCTCCACAGCTTTTTCATTAAAGAAAATTCAGCAGAAAGCATTTTCTCCTGATAGCAGGAACC
Source organism: Ctenodactylus gundi (assembly GCA_004027205.1). NCBI lineage: Eukaryota > Metazoa > Chordata > Mammalia > Rodentia > Ctenodactylidae > Ctenodactylus > Ctenodactylus gundi. The sequence continues at coordinate 1,139,170 of PVKB01000014.1, forward strand.
AATTTGCAATAAATGTTCTGGAAACCACTAGGGAAGCCATTACTGAGGTCTAATAAAAACAGACAAGCGTAACTTGTTCTATATTTTTGTTTCAATCACATACAGATGAGACCCCGCTTTCTACACCAACTGCGAGGGACAGCCTTGACAAACTTTCCCTAGCTGGGCATGGACAACCACTGCCTCCGGGTTTTCCATCTCCTTTTCTGTTTCCTGATGGATTGTCTTCCATAGAGACCCTCCTGACTAATATACAGGTAGGCCTGCTTGCAGACTATAAGATCCTAACATCGACCCTGCAGATGAAGATTTTCTTTCCAAAATTCATCTTATCCATTTAATCCGCTGCTAGTACAGACAGAACAATAGGATTAAGCGTCTTCCCAGAAATTTAGATTGCAAACTTGCTATTTGAGTCAAATTGTCCTAGAAATACTTACACATGCACATTAAACAACAATAAAAACTTAGATGAATGATATGGGCCTTTAAAAATCCATTCTGCTGGAATATTGACTTTATTGCCAATTAATGGGACAAATTTAACTGTTTAAATTTGTCTGATTGACTAAATGGCATCCTACTCATTGTGCTAAATATTTAGATAGTTTTCAAATGCTGGCTTTCCGGTGAGGAAATGATATGTTTAGTCATTTTAAATATGTCTAAAGTAAAGGAATAAAAAAAATCCCTTCTTTCATAAATAAGTTTGTTTCAATTAATAGAATTTCTTCAAAGACAAGACTTCAAAAAGCCTTACAAAACTTTCCACGGATTTCCTATGTGGTCTTCAGGATGTATACTTTATGTACAGTACATTATGAATGAAAAATACTTACAGTTAACAATAACATAGCATGTAGAGCCAAAATATTAACAGTGTTTAGGATAGCAGAAAGCATAATTTTTTGCCCACACATGAAGTGATCATGTGGACCCCAGATGGAGAGTTTTACCATCTACTTGGCCATATTTGGAATAGCTAGTCATTTGTGCGAACTTGTGGAATCTCTGCCGATACATTTCTCTATTAAAAAAATATATTACAGCACATCAGCCTTAGTAATAGTTTTTGTTTACACTTCCTACCATATTAAACTTTTTTCCAGTAGAAGTGTAATTAATTTTGTTTACCTCTCCAAGGACATAGCATAAAGTCTTTAATGCAACATGGCTTCTCATCTGTTAATATGGCATTTTTAGTACTAATGTAATTAGAGTTGCTAGAACTTTATTCAAAATTAAGTTTTGTATCTCAGTAATTGAAATAACTCATCAATCTAGCACAAGCTAAATTACGGGCAAATACTGATTATATCTCAAAAGAAACATAAGACAATTTGTCCTTAAAATTTTCCCATATCATTGTTTCTGTGGAGTGGAATTTTTTAGTAACTTTTGGTTGAGTTAAATACTTCCAGAAAATATCTTGACATTTCTGAATGTGATTTCTGAAAATTAGGAAACAGTTCATTTCTTCCAACTATGACTTTATATAAAGAAAAGAAAAAGCTATTTGTAATGTATCTTCTTTAATTAAAATTTCTTTAACCAGCTCCGGGAGAATTTAGTCTCAATTTCAGCACCAGGAAAACATTCCTGGTTTTCATCAGTGTAAACTACACCATACCCATCTGAGGTGTGGGTTTATGCATGTAGCTTCGACCACAATATTTCTAAGTCAAAAACTGACAGTCTGAGCCTGGAATACTTAGATAAGGAATGCTATTCATCTAACCTCAATAATTTATTTTTTTAAAGAAGAAAAAGAATAAGAAAGACAGAATACTACACGTCTGTAATTCTAGCACTTGGAGGCAGAGGCAGGAGGATGACCAGTTTGAGCCCAACCTGTTGAACTTAGATATTTAGAGACAAAAAAAAAAAAACCTGAATGCATAAAAAGAATCAAAAATTGAGCGAAGGTGCCCTGAATTAAGTGAGTTAAATCTCCAACACTACATATGAACACAGGAAGACAGGATAGAGAGAGAGAAAAAAAGATAAAACACCACCTTTAAATTGACTATATTTAAAACACATAACTTAGTGAAGTCCATCTAGAGTCGATACGTTCTCCAGCCATATGCTTTGCAGATATTTTGACAAGAGCAGATACTTGTAATAATAGAATGCTAGACAAGGCAAATGATTTCTACTTTTAAAATATTGATATCTGGGTCTGATAAAATTAAAAACAACTGAAATTAAAATGCCTCATTAAAAATATTTGCCCACTTCAGTCCCCATATATGCATGTATGTGCACTGATGTTCAGATTGCGTGACTTGTATGTGTACAATTGATAATACATGCATGTGTTGATGCATGCACAGGTGTATACAGAAGGAAAAATAAATGTTAAGAAATATGAGTTCCTTGTACAAATACATATAGACCTGTATGAATACACACACATATAAACCTAAAATCATACACATTTGCGTGCATATACAGACATATTTATAACACACCCACACATATATTGGATGTGTGGACAGCAGTGTTTTCACATCATCCTACAAAAGGTCATAGATGCTAACTCTTACTATAGCCACATTCATTGAGTTGTGGTAATACCCTAGGAATTGTATAGATATTTAAACAGTCGTGACCCTGGATTATTAGGCATACAGTATAAATGTGCTTGCTGTCTAAATTCTAATTTGGGTAATTACGGTCTGCCTACCTCAATTTCCTCTGAAGTTTCAATTATATGTAATGGGCTTCTCTGCTTTCTCTGACAAATGGTAACACACTTCTGTAACAAGCTTAAAGCTCTATGTTTCCTTTGAAAATACTTTATTTTTCATTTGAATAAATGGTCCAAAAGACCTTCAAAATAATGTGTTAAAGTACTATTTTTATAATAATAAATAATTTGATTTCATGATATATTACAATTTGACAATTCTTAAATATAAAATTTATTGTGATTACAACAGCTGTCCCTGTTGAGGCACAATTATCCAAATTGAAGTTTTATAAATGCCATTTCTTTCTGTTTTAAAAATTCATTAAGAATACTATACATGTATAGATACATATATGAAATTTTTGCGACTAGATTTTTATCAAGTTGTGAAAACATACTACTCTTTCTTGACACTTGAAAATTTTACATTAAAAGTTATACTGTGTAAAAATATCTACAACAAGAGATGATAATTTTCCATTATTGATGATTGTGGGAACATGTAGGCTCTATTTTCAGAACTTTAAAAAGTACAGGAAATTTTATTTTTATTTAATTATTTATGTTTGCTACGGCCATTTTTTCTTCATGGATTTTGAATTCAAACACATCTTTGGAAATGTTCTCATTAAATGTCATGTGTCAATTAATGGGATGATATGACACCTCCAGACATTGGCTGCCACTTGAGCAAATTCGAAGGAGAATTTAACCTGCTGTACTCAATTTGAGCTTTCCTACTATAAATTATAAGAGTCTATTCATTGATGCATCATATTTATGTTATCTTTTTACAATAATGATTTAAATGAATTATAGTATTTAAAATAATAAGTTATATATGTAAAATGGAAAGGTATGAAAGGGTAAATAATATAAAATTTAATGAAGTTCATGCCAAAAATTAATTGCCATAAGGGATACATAGAGGATTTGCTTCCCTCTGTGTCATCTACACAGAGAAATTAAACAAACCTGGGAAACTTAAAACCAGTTGTAAAACCACACACTAAAATTTAGTTCCACATTGGTTCACTAAGATCAAATCAATAGAAATAGTGTAACTATGGTATCTAAGAATTACTTTTATCTGTGTTGGGAAAATAAAATAAAAAAGCAATTAAGAGAGTATTAGAACTGAAGGACTGTCTGTCTTCCCGTCTTGGTATTTCAATAGCGTGACTAGTAATTTTACTGTATTTTTATGCACTTATATAATAAATTATTTGTTCATTCTCATTGTTAATGTATAGTTTTAATTATAAGAGATAGATGAAGGCTGAAGAAATGGCACAGGGGTTTAAGTGCTTCCCTTGCAAGCTCAAGGTCCTGAGTTCAATTCCCCAGCACCAGCTCAGAAGCATAAAGCTGGGCGTGGTGGCGCACACCCAGCACTCAGGAGGCTGAGGCAGAAGGACTGCCATGAGTCCAAGGCCAGCCTGGGCTCCATAGTGAGTTCCGGACCAGCCTGGGCTACAGAGTGATATCCTGTGTCAAAAAGAGTGGGAGGGAGAGAGAGAGAGAGAGAGAGAGAGAGAGAGAGAAGCAAAAGATTAAGACAGCTTTTCAAAAGGGACCTCCTCTAAACAATAAGCCGTTGGATTCATAATATGAGTTACTACAATAAGATTATTTATATTATACTTTTCATTTTCATTTTTAATCATATTTAGGTAATAAGAATTTCTCCCTTCCCATCACCAAGGTGCAAAACACCATTAAATCAAAGCTGAATTCTGTCCAAAATTACAAAACTTGTTTGGATGAAGAAGGCAATAGCATTTCTTTCAAATGCAGGCAATGTACCATACTTCTTAGTTTTTAGTCAGTAAGAATAATAGTATGAATTAATACTTAGTAAACAATTTTAACTTGTCAGTCCCTAAAGTAATTATGTACATATTAGTTTGTTTCTTGTCAATCTACGTAGCAGATATTATTGTTACTCCCATTTCCTGTACCATGATGTGACAGTAGACACAGTCACACAATGATGGTAGTATGTGAATTTTAAAACCACAGGCTCATTTCAGAGCCCATGTTGACATGTGTCCACTCGTGGCTGTGAATAAGAAATTTAGCTTCTAGCTGTAACTACTGCTTTTCCTGGACTCTGTCAGTTATCAAGTTTGGAGAACAATAGCCTTAATACTTATTGGAGTGAAGTTTAACTTTTGTTACAAAGGCCTCAGTGACTATGCATCAGTTAATCCTGTCATTTATTTTTGTCTATCTACAAAAGTTCCTGATTCCAAGGGACAAAATTCCTTCTCTTTCTGCAACGAGAAGGGAAAATGTTAAAATAAAAGAATAGTCAAATTTGCTACGATTCTGACGTAGCCTTAGTCAGCTCTCAAGATGGGGGTCTTAGATAAGTCATCTTAACCTTTGATTTTTGGTTCGAATGAGTGTGAACTAGAGAGATTTTTAAACAACGGTGTTTTACAATCGTTAGAAGCAACACATTCTTCAGCACAAGTTTGTCACGTAAATTTCAGTGGCACTTATTGAATTTTATTATTTAAATTTGAAATAAATTTGCATAAAATGTGAACATGAGCTAAATAATCATTTACTCATGATTCTTGCTAACATGCTAAGAAGTGCTTTGTCCATATTGGTAAAACTTGAAGTCTTCTTAAAGAAACACATTTTTAGATTTTCTAAGCTATAAAGACAGTAGAAACATTGCTGTATCGATTACAGCACACTTAAAAAAATTAGTCCATTCCTTGAAAAGCAATGAAAATAATCTATCTTATAAGGTAGTTCATTTTAGGACAATGAGAACGTTCATATATTGTGACATTATACTTTATTTATGAGAAAACTCTGAAGGAAATCAACCATTGTCTTTTACCTAGATAAATGTGAAAACTAACATTAAAACTAATGTTATCCAACTGCAACATTCTGCTAATGGGAACTCTTTTTGGAGAAAAGTCATATGTTGAGCATTCTTTTAATGTGGTTCATTGTCATTACAGAATGTTGTTAGATTCTGAGTGTTCAAATGAGACTCAGCATTCAGTGCACCACCCCCCAACATCATCTACCAAAAAATCTACAGAAACTATACAAATATTAGTGTATTATTATCGCCGAGGGTTAAACTGATGTCCTAATGGCTTGTAGATGTTGAGAGCACTATGTGCTCTTGCTTTTTGCCAGCCTGCTGCTGAATTGATTTTTAATCGGTTTTCTGTAGTATTTTTCAGCAGAGCTGTCACTGGCAATCGTGTACTTTTGCATATGCATCAGTTTGGCTCTAGTGCAGAATTTTGTTCACACCGGACTCCTACTGATATGTAGTGATTTAAAGTCTAAAAATTAAATTTGATCTTATATAGCTTATAAGTACTCTCCAGGGGATATTGGATCCTATAAGCTAATATTTTTCAGGCATAACCAGCGGGAATAGGTAATATATTGCCATTAACCACATTAGCAGCAAATGTAACCAAAGGAAGCAGTAAATATAAATGCTCTTAGCAACTTCATTCTTTACAAAGGAATATTAATATGAAATTACACAAATTAGAGTTGCAGTTTAACATTATTCAACATGTTTATTCATAATGATTGTTTCATATTTAAAGAACACCAAAATATTGTGTTTTGTCAGCCAAGGACAATAATAGTTTAATAGTAATTTATTTTAAACAGCTACTGATAATACAACCAATCAACACATTAAGTGGTGCCAACATTGGCATCTTGCTAAATAATCTCTAGACATTGCACAGAGAGTACATCTTTCAAAGATAAGTCAACAAGAGCAATCAGAGCAGAAAATTAGAATTTGGTATCTTAGAATTAAAATACAGCTAAACTAAAGTTTTAATTGGGGTGATCTAAAAGGGCACTTGATGTAATGATCTCTTTCATTTGTTACTAATTGTTTGTTCCTGATGAAGAAGAAACACACAGGAATGTTGCAGAATTCAGTTAAGATGGCAGGTTCCTTAGCAGCTATGTTTTATTGTTAAACAACAAAAGACTAGGGAGGGGCCAGCTGCCCCATGGAAATCCTTCTTCTCCTCGCTTCCCATTGCAAGAATTGCACCAGGAAATTCAGGCTCAGTTATCACAAATAGGAAAGAATTTATGTTGGTCTGAAAAGAGAAGAAAAATTGATTGTGGTGATGCTAAGTGCTGCATCTCTGTTGGGCTTTACAGAGCAAGCTGGAGTTGAAATTCCTGATTCAAATTGCTCATACCGACTTGAAAAGGAGTTTACAAATGGCATTAACTTCCGGCTCATTTGTTATTTCAATTGAAAATTTTTGTCTGCAGTATTCTCAGATGAATGCAAAAACAACTTTGTACTTTAACATAGCATTTTGAATTGCTGAGTTAGTAAAGATAGAAGTTTTAGTTATAATTTTTACTTATAATTATTATAGACACATAAGGAATTTTTATGAGAAAGGGTCTCACTTTGTAGTGCAGGATGGTTCTGACCACATTATTTAGCATATACCAGCCTCAAATTCATAGCAATTCAGCAATCCTCCTGCCTCAGGCTCCAAAATGCTGGGATTATTGGTGTGTGCCACTACACCTGACTAATTTTTTCTGTATCCAAAGTGTAGAACTCAGGGCCTTCCTTAAGCTAGGCAAAAACTTTAACCACTGTGTGATACCTTTAGCCCACATAAATAATGGTTTTTATGTGATTAACATACTCTCAAAATCTTATGTACAGAAATTTCCTGAATTAAAAAACAGCAAGTCAGATTTCTACATGTATATTCTTAGTTGTACAAATACAAAATTTTTACTATATACTCTTTGCAATGATTTTGCTAGCAAAGAATTTCCTAAAAGTTATTCTTTGGTTACCAAAACTAGATTGAATAACTTTAGAAGTGCATAATCTAGCCTCTATATTTTGGATCTTTTAAATGTATTATATATCTCATATACTATAAAAATAGCATAACATTATTGTAATTTCTTTTTATGACATATTAAAAATCTACTCTATTTAGGGACTCTGTATATATAAACATTGTGCTTTGTACCAAAATGTCACTCTTCTGAATCCTTCCCTTGTACAGGGGCTTTTGAAAGTTGCCATAGACAATGCCAGAGCTCAAGAAAAGCAGGTCCAGCTGGAGAAGACAGAGCTGAAGATGGACTTTTTAAGGGAAAGAGAACTTAGGGAAACGCTTGAGAAGCAACTGGCTATGGAACAAAAGAACAGAGGTATTTCTGAGCTTTCAAATAAGTTTAATACTTTGAGTATTCAACACAATCATGTGCACCTATGGTAATTTGAGTGTAGCCTCTTCGTTAATTTACCTGTACCTTTGCCACCAAAAAGAAAGACAGATATGAAGCTTTTGAACAAAAATGGGACCACATTGAGTCAATAAACCTTAGTGAATAAACCAACTACAAAAAAAAAAAAACTGACTGTAGATTGGTGTTCCTCTTATGAAATCCACAAAAATGGGTAAAAAAAAAACACTAACATGAGTGACAGGGTAGAAAGAGGGCCAATGGTGAGATAGGAATGAGGTGAGCCTCTGAAAAAAGGGACAGGTGTAGTCACTCATTGATTCTCCAAAATCCACTTCTCTAAGGTGTTACAGAATATGGAATTCATGCATGTACAAATAAAAGTAGGAAAGAAGATAGTTAAAATTGCATATATAATATAATTTTTAAATTTCTCACTATGTGCTCTTCAATGTATTAAAGTCAGAGATTCACTGTAACTTTTCTTGATTATTGTATACTTTTGTTTTGCATTCTTATAAGTCATTGGTGCCTTATTCATGTTCAATTTAGGACTTTCAACTAATAAAGCATAATTTCAGTTTAAAAAAGATAAAAAATTTACTTGTACCTTATGTTCACAACAGAATTTGGATCTTGGTCTTATATTTATTAGTCTTCAAAACACTCCTCTTCTATTCCTGCCTCAAAATATTGGAATGTATCCATTATATCATTGACCATATAATTTTTGTTGCTTTTATTTTTTAACAGACTCAAATTCTTTAAGATAAGAATGAGCTCTAGTGACAGCCATGAGGAAAAATTTTATGTTCATTCATAATTGCCCTTTGAAAAACTAGAGTTAAAGCCATGAAGCTAAAATAGAAATCACTGATTATTCAAGCAAAGCAGGTTTAGTAAGATATTTATCAACTGAAATGGAAGGCTGATGAATATCTGGACAAATGACTAAAGTTAAGTGTTTGTATAATTTGCTGTCTGAATGACTCATTTTCACTCAACAAGGTCAAGTACATAGAGTACAAACCAATATGAATTTTTATTGGGCAAAAATAATGATATTATTGATCTGTGAATTGCTTCTTTAAGCATACTGCATACTCCAACTATATGTGATTTTCAAGGTCATTCTTATTTGAATGTTTATTTATATATAAAGAGTATTTACAGCTACTCTACCCCTTTGCTTCAACTATAAGATTCTCTATTCTATAGAAAGAGAATTCCTTTCTTTTACGTATTAAGTATCCAAAAGTGCTTTATATATTCTCTTTTTGTATTTTTGGCATGATAACGTAAAGGTCTTTCTTTCTCTTTTGCTTTTAAAGCAAAACAAGGAGGATTTGCTAGGTAATTTTCCTACCTAATGGATTCCTGGGATAAGGCTGATTCGAAAAGCTGTCACGTCTTGTATATAGCACAGACCCAAATAATATGATCTGATGTTGCTTTAAATACTAAAATAAGTAAAGCAAAACAAACATTGATAGTAGATGTGTTCTAAGTGAATAAGAAAGTTTGGTCAGAGTTCAATCTTTGGAACCATTTTCTTTGTGGTAGCTGTATCTTGATTTTATTCTAACCTGGAGAAGTCTTTACTAACAAGATGCATGTGCAGTCTCTTGAATCTTTATATAACCCTGTGCATATTTGGGGAAAGTTTTTGATTCCAATTTGTTGGCCAATTTCACATTCTGTTTTGTTCATTTAACCACTAGAGGGCAAAACATTCACAGACCACACCAGGAATTCCCAATTAATCTAACTATGAGCAATAAATTAAAGATAATAATTATGAATACTTATCTATTATCAATATATGTATGGAGGAAGAGTGTTGGCATGAAGGCAAAACGCAGCAGTTTCAATTTGTTTGGTCACAGAGAAGGACACTGTGGATGGTCAATGACAACTTGCTGGATACTGAGTTGTTAGTACAATTGTCATGCATAATTCAAACAAATGTCAAAAACTACTACTTTTTTCCATGAGATTTGTAAATATTCTTCTTTGGAAAAAGAAATAAGCAGATAAGTAATTTTATTTTGGCAAGTGCAAGATTTTTACACCAGTAAGCCAAATAAGTTAGCATCTCTTTGAAACCACCATTATTTTTCTGAAAAGACTAGTCAATTTATGTTTTATTTGAAAAGTTTTAAAAAATATATGATACATTAACAATGAATAATGAGATGTCATCTATATGATATCAGTAATGATGAAAAATATGACTAGATATTGAAATTAAACTACTTCAACCATTATTTCCTCATTTTATACTTTGAATGTTGTGGTAAGTTGAAGGGTTGTTGTTCTTTAATTAGCAGTAAGAAATCAGATAAATTTGGAATGATTACTTTTCAAAACCACTAAGTAAATTTTCTCATTGAAATTTTGTCTCTTCAACCTTCAAAATATGTATCAATGTCAAAGTGTAGACATCACATAGGTGCATACACATTCTGTAATCTAATATTACCATATGTGTTTATTGCAAAACAAACTTAAACAATTACCTTAAGTATTCACACTCTATAAAGATGATTTATTTGTGCACATGATAGACCTATTGACTACTTCTTTTATACTAATATTTAAATTGTCCAATATGAGAAAAATACATCATATCATCTTATGTATCATGACCTACATTTTTATATAAAAACACGTTATTAGTAGTAACACATTGTGATTGGCAGTGAGAGTTGATATTCCTCCAGATTCCTGCAGAGCGATAATGGAATAATTTTTTTGAAATATGTTATAGTGAGATAAGTTTACTTTGGTAAAATTATTCTCTTAGAAAATCATAACAACTTCCCCCAAATTACTGCTTATATGTATTAATGATAAGAGTATTGTACCCTCTTATACAGAAATTGTTGTATTTTTAAAATTTTTCAATAAAGAATTAATAAGAATCTAGTTGTAACTTTTTTTTTTAAGCAAAGCCTTTATAGGAGAAGTGCCTCATGAGGAGATGGGAGAGCTGCTTATTAAGATTTGCTCTTTTCCCTGTACTATTCTGATTCAAGGACAGAGAGCAAAGCCAGAAAATTCATTTAATCAAACTTCCTTTATCAGTGAATACAAATATTTACTAAAATTAGCTTCCCATTAAATTTATCTCTACCTGTGACAATTAAATGCTTTCTTGTAAAGATTCAAGGCTAAAATAAAAATTGGCTTTCTGGGACATTTTATTGAGAATAAATTTAGGTAAAAGGTGTTCTTTTTTTTTTTTAACTTCCTTCTATAAAGATTAAGTCCACCAGGACAATGTGAATGAGGTGTACTCTGTTAACTGTCTGTGAAGGAGGGACGTCACGGATATCCTCCAATGTAACGCGTACACATTTCGTTGCAGCCATCGTGCAGAAGAGGCTGAAGAAGGAGAAGAAGGCAAAAAGAAAACTGCAGGAGGCCCTTGAATTTGAGACCAAAAGGCGCGAGCAAGCAGAGCAGACGCTAAAGCAGGCAGCTTCCACAGAGAGCCTCAGGGCGTTAAATGGTGAGCTAGGGCGCCTTGTTCATACTTCACCAACTTTTATTTTCATACTCAAAGGACAGTTCTCCCATGTGCGTGTGGTTTCCTTTCTGAGTCTTCTATTTCCTTCAGCTGCGCTTACAGCCGAACCCATGGTGGAAAGGATATATTAGGGGAAATGCTTTATTTCACAGGAACTTCTTTGGTTTTATGACTTTATCCCCGCATCGGCGACCTGGCATTGCTTTATGCTTAGCCAAATCTTTTTCTACTGAATACATGATAAAATATTAATCAAAGAACTTCCGCCCCCAGCCCAGCTTATGAACGATGTTATGTGACTTATCTATTCAAATCTCCAGAACTCTTATGGGTATACTTTTTGTTTAACCTTTAAAGGTGACAAGATTTATACGATTTTAATTCAGAACCAAAGTAACAGGTTGCTCTTTTTTCTTCCTCCCCTAAGGACAATAGGAATCAAATGAAATATATGTCACTTTTACCTTTCTGTGCTTTTAGACTCTCTGACCCCAGAGATAGAAGCTGACCGCAGTGGCGGCAGGACAGAGGCTGAAAGGACGATACAAGGTAGGAAATTTGCAGAAGGCTATAAATCTAGACCTTGCTATATGAGTTTTTCCTCGGCTTTAGCCCGCTATTCAAGCATGTAGCCTACCATCTGGGCCACATCAAAACAAGTTCAGACAAGGTCAAGTTCATCTTGCTTGTTTATGTGAGTGAATTCATTTTGTGCTGATAGATTTTCTTTAAATTAACAGGTCATTTCTGTTTATACAATGCAATTAAAAAGGAATAATTAATTTTAAACAATGTATGATTTAATCTAGGACATAGTAAATGTGTTTTATTGACGGTTTGGAGCTCTATCCAATGCAGGGAGGGTTTATACATTCTAGACCACATAAATAAATTGATGGATGAAGCAGATAGGTAGAACTTAAAATTTAAAAATGCCTGACTGTCATTTTTATGACAGTTACTGCAAGGTACACACTAAAAGGACTAGTTGAATATTAACTAAAAATCTGAATGTTTAGTTCCTATGTGGATTTGTGATAATTCTGCATGCAATTGTATACATCTTAATAATGCAAACATGCTGAGAAAAATCACACATAAAATACCAAACAGAATTGTATTAAACACTCCCAAAACCTAGGTATGTATATTACTCACACAAAACTAACAGGAAAGAGAAAATTCAGAATGTAGCATTTACATGGAAACATCTGTTCTAAATAACAAACTCTAACAACATGAACACTAATCAGAAAAGAGCACTTTTTAAAAATGCAGACAATTCTTCAAAGGGAAATGTAAAACAAGTAACTGTCATAATCTTCTCATTTGTTTTTATTTTGTATTTTGAAGTCGATCATTTTTAGGACATTGCATGACATTCAGTGTGTTACTCTGCTCCAACGGAGGGCTGCTTGGTTCAGAACACAGAATATACATTTTGTACAGCATCACATTTGCAATAAGCAACAACTAGAGAACTTGAAGAAGCGTGTCTAGAGAGAGAATGCTTATTTTTTGCTTCTATTTATTTATAGTCAATTTTTAAACACTAGAATTAAACTAGATGCTTTTATTAGAATTTTCCTTGAATAGAAAATTAATGCAAAGCTAGAGGCATGGCACAGTGGTTGAAGTGCTTGTCTCTGAAGCCCAAGGCCCTGAGTTCAGTTCTCCAGCACCACACAATGCCGAGTGTGGTGGCACATGCCTGTAATGCCAGCTTTCACGAGGCCGAGGCAGGTGGACTGCTCTGAGTTCAAGGCTATCCTGGGCCATAAAATAAATTCAGGACCAGCCTGGGCTACAAAGTGAGACCATGTCACAAAAAAAGAACAAAAGAATGAAAGAGAAAATTAATACAAGTAAGATATAAAGGAAGGATTCTAATTTTTAGTGCATTATGGATTTCAAGACAATTATGTGTATAGATCATTAAGATCTGACAATTCTGTTGCATTTTATAATAAGTTCATACTCATCTGAATGAATTACTGTTTAAAAAATCTATCCTGATTTTCATTGTTCATTTGATAACCCAGACAAGGCCAAATGGCAGTTCGAGCTTCAGTTGGTATATGCAGGCACTGCCATGTTCTAACGTATATGGTATTGAAGTGATGTACAGGAACATGTATGATATAGAAATTAGCTCCTGGGCATAAAGTCTTCAGGTTATCCACACTCGACACTGGCAAAATGATAGACAGTATGTTCCTATATATATTGAAAAATTAATTATTGATATGGAGAAATAATGCTTAAACAGTTTTTCACAGTTTGCACAATACATGTATCATTAGTTCATTGTCAACAGCATTTTGATAAGTAATAAAAACACTTATTTTAAGGTGTAAAATTTATATTTACTCAATTCTGCAATTAAATATAAAATTTTGTTGTTGAGGTTGAAATATTGAAAGATCTAAATTTTTCTGCTATAGTTTCCTTATTCTGAGAAGGAAAATAAAAACAAAAATGGCCTTCTTTCTGCCATCTAAAATGTGTCAGTCCAGTAACACGGTAAACCTGCCAAAATGACTCATGATTACAGTAACAAAGCATTTGTACAACAATTGTTTTTAATAATTCAAAGGCAAAAAGAAACTATATGAGATTATTTTTGTTTTTAATTATGAGACATAATCATTCATTTGGACAGGCTATCAATTGCTGCATTGTTTAAAATGCATGGTTCTCAATAAAATACTTTACTAATATACATGACTTGTGTTAGGTAATATGATTTTTCCCCAAATATTATTGAAAAATTTCATTTTGTAGGTGGATTTGTTTCTGGCTGTTAGTTGCTTCAAAAAGTATTTCATTGCTCGTTTACCACTGTAGAACTTTAAAATAACAGAGCAAAAAGATCTTTTATTACTCATTTTTCCCTTTGAATCTTTTTTGCTTAAATTAGACTAAATACATTTGATGGTGAAAAACAGAACAACATTAATCATGAGCAGAATAATTCAAAGAAGACCATATTTAGTTAAACTCTGCTTAAGCACAGAATGAGAAAGGCAAACAAGACAGAATTAAAAGCCATTACTCATTTGTGAAATGGTCCATGCCATGCATTCAGGGAGCCACGAGTACCTGCTGCCTCAAATTCAGAAAAATACTCACCTAACCTTGTGCTTTCTTCATCCTCTTTCCCCAAGCAAAGGTGTTTCTCTTTATGGTCCTTTGTACTACTACTACCCCCACCATAACTGAGGTATCCATGTTCCAAAATAAAATCAATTTGGTGGGGAAAAAGTAAGCATGACACATTTTATAATTATTATCTGTTTTTAATATTTTAGCAGTAAATAAACGCCACACTTGGCTCTAGAGATTACTACCTAGAAGTTGGGCACTTAAATCCTGTTCAAGTGCCAAGTAATTACTTTCATATAAGCACCTCAGCTTAGACAAAATATTGTTTCATTGGCAATGTCTCCATTTCCACAAAGTTTAAAGAGGTGAGAAAAAGAAAACCCGAGTGGTTCAGAAAACGTTCCTGAAGACAAAAAATCCTAAATGATGTAAATTTCCTTCCTAAAATAAATTCTTTCATAGCACACAGAGACAATTTTTTCATTGATGATATTTCTAGTGACTAGCTCAAAATTTTCTAGTTTGGTATAATACACATATTATAACATAAATATGCTCAATATAAAGAGTATCTGGATTATACAACAGTTGCGTCTTTCAGTCCATGATTCATAACAGTGTTATGCATCATGATTTGAGTTGCAGTTTGAAAGCTTATTCATTTCTTTCGTCTTCTGGAAAAGTTTTGCAAACACAGAATGCGCTTATATGAACACTCATTGAGAAAAATATTTAGACTAATCTGTAAATATCCTTCTGAACCTTTTAAGCTCCTACACATAAACATGTACATACACATTATGTTTCCAACTCTGTAACCTGATGGTTCCTTCACTTAAGTTAAGATAAAAATGTATAACTTATTTGGTTGCCGAGTAGAGATTCAAGGCTGAATGCAAAAATCAGAAAGAACCTCTTCCACAAGTGTGACTTCCTCTAGTGTTCCTTCCTTGTGGTGACCTCATTCGATCTGAAGTCACACTAATATATAGTGAGGGAATAATTGAACTTGAATTTTTCTTCCTTGAATCCCTCACCGTCTACCCTGCGTCACGCCTGTTTCCCGTCAATCTCTATGTGCCTTTCATACTGGAAGTTGTGTTGCTACTGCCTTCCTCAAGTCCTCACTCGCATTCCCACCTGCAAGGACACTTACCAGATCTTTCGTACTTTACTTACCCACTTTGAAATTCCAACTTTAAAGTTCCTTCCTTCAAGAACCGACATTTCTTTTGGTGACCTACCTACCCCTTGGGCCAGTCCAGTTTGTGGGAGTTGCTATGTGTTTGCAGTTCCTTGCTTCTTCGCTCTGGGAAGGTAGGAAGAGCTAGAGCCATCTTGTTTCGTTCATGAGCTCACTCCTATTGCTTGTCGAAGTGCTTGGCGCGCAGAGATACTGGCCACACGTTCCCTGAAGGGACAACTTCGATATGGACCAATTAGGAACTATGTCAGATGTTGGGAACATTATGGTCCTTGCTGCCCAACATTTCTCAGACATTAGTTGAACAGACTGATGGCAGAAAACAAAGTATGGCCTGATTCTGACTAGAGATGTCACAATTGCAAATCCTTGCATCACTAATGTTCATATTTCATAGCTGACATTATTCTTCTTTGTGTGCATTTATTGTGCGATTGTATTCTTCATGTATTGAATCTAAGAGTTTTGATTCTGTAAGTGTTCTTTTAGATCCTACTTTCTAATTTAAAATCATACTTTGTTCAAAATGCTTAGGGGACATGTTTTCCTTGTCACATTTAATACATAACATGTTTTTCTTTTTTAATACACATTAACCTCATGCTAATTTTCTGGTTTTCTGTCATAATTACAAAAGGTCAAATATCCATATTGTATCATATACAAATTTTACCATACATGAGCCACAGATTATTTTTGGCTTTTTACTTTAAAGAACTTATTAAACCCAAAGATTGTTTTTAACATTAATAGAAATGTGGACTATAGTTCCTCTGACATCATTGGCAATGTGCAAGTTATACTTGGAAATTTTTAATTTCACTTGAAAGTATATCTACTTTACTTATATCCAATTGTCATAGCAAAACTATTTTTCTTTTTATTCTTTTTTTTTTTTTAAAAGTGATCTCAGTTTATAGAAAAGCATGCATCCTCCAGTAAAAGGCATAAAAGGCTTGCCTTTACCTTTTTCAATGTAAAAATAGTTTCTTTGTGCTTCTTGTGTATGCTGAATTAAAAATTAAACTTATTTAGTCAATAAATATTTAGTCAGCATCAATGATGCATCATGCACACTTTTCTGGTGATCGTGCTGAAATAAGACATCAAAACAACTTAAGTCTTTTTTTTTTTTTTTTACAAAAGAGGGAACTGAGGCTTAGTGAGAGTAAATGACAACAGGTTACACAAAAAAAATTTGGACTGTAATATGGTTGAGATGTTTTTTCTACATTACCTTATTGTCCTCTTGAGTGATTTTAGATTAACATCTCAAAACAAACATCTTTTCCTAGAAAATATTTCACCATTGTCTTTTTTTATAACCAAAAACTTTTCCTTACTGTACGCCATTCTTATGAGGGGAATTCATCACTTTTGATAAAGCATTTTCTATTGAATCAAGTGCTCTAATACCAAATGAATTACCTAGTTATACTTTTTTCACGTATTTATTGAATGGAAATATGTACTCACTTATTAAAATAATGAAATAGATTGGAAACTGATATATATCAAACCCTTTCTCCATTGCCATATAATCTACATTAAAGGATTGATAATGTAAGCTCAGAGAGGTTAATTAAATTTCTCACTGTCATACTACTAAGTTGGTTAAATTGGTAGCACCCAAATTCAGTTTCATAACCCCAAAGATTTTGTTCTTTCACTTGCCTTGATGTCTGGGTTGTATATCTCTCTTATAGAATGACCGGTTCCAGCAACGTCACTTATTTTTGATATCTAACATATTGCCTGTTAATAACTTAAGAAGACCAAAGTGATCTCTGCTGGGAATTATTTACAACTGGGAATATGTTCCATTTCTTGCTTTTTAAATTCTTTCATCAGCCAGAATAATCCTAGTGTGTGTACAGATTGTTTAGACACACTGGGGAAAACTCTTTTAAACAAAAGAAATAATGTAAAAATAGGAAAAAGTAAAAATAAATCATGTTCAGATGAAATATTCAACCTCATCCCTGCAACTTGGCATGTAATAAGTAATAATAAACTTTAATGACAGCAACAAATACAATTTCGATTCAATAAATGACACTTGGAGAGACTTATGGTTACTTTTGAGGTATGTTTTTTGAAACAAAGGTGCTGAATGACCTGCTAAGACTCGCATGCTAGCGTTGCTAAATTGGACGTTACAACTTTGCGTTACAACTTTGAAGATATTTGTGAATATTTAGAAAAGTATCATTCAAATTTGATCATCAACATAATTTTTGCATATTTCTACTTCTAATATTTAAAAGTAGACTTCTAAATTTCATGTGGAAGTAGGGATTTTTAAAGCATCTCTACCTGTAAATTAAGAAATGCTAGGAGTCTGGGCTAGACTGAAATTTCTGCACCACTATATCATTGTGGTGGTTTTTGGTTATAGTTTTCCTTTCAATTGATTAGTCTTGGAGGGTAGCTATGAAGATTGGAGAGTAAATACAATTATCTTTGGAAAGCTCTTGACACAATGGACAGTAATATATATATATATATATATATATATATATATATATATATATATGTACATATATATATATATATGTATAATATCTGTGTGTGTTAACAATTAATAATACATTTTATTATTATGAATTCACGTAATTACTTCTTCAGGGCCTGACAACTGATAGACACAGCAGCTATATTAGTCTAGTACAGAGGTAAGATTTTCTGTTTGGGAAAAATAGTCTACATTTGTTATGCATTCTTGAATTAATCTCATAAAAAATTCTTGTGGACATATTAAAAAAATACTTTTCAGTGAACTCAATCAAATTTTCCATATTTAAGAATATCTTTAGAGAAAAGGAGTAAAAATAAAATAAGCAAACAAGATGTTAAAATGAATTCTGTGATGCAGGCAACTCACATTGACTTTTTTGGTAACTTAAGAATTAGTGACTACCATAGGATTTACATCAAACTAGTTTTCTTGATATTAAAATATGATATCATAATTATATTTGTACAAATCAAACACAATAATAAATTTGCTTTATGTTTCTTGGCATTGTTTTCATTTCTCTTAGTCAACTAAAGATAGCATTAATTGTGGTAAACATGGGACAGGTAAAAACCAATCAACAGGGTATTATTTATAGTTGTAACTACTCATTTAACTAGAAATCAAAGTCATTAAATAGGAAACCTCAGAGACATATATACATTTATATATTTTGCAAAATCATAAACTGTTTTCTAATATCAGATATACATTCTATATTATAAAATATATAAGATAGGTACTGTTAGTGAATAAAAGTGAATATGCATACGCTCCAAAATCTGATTGTCACTTACGAGTTTTTGTAGGAGGTATTCTTGAAACTTTCACCAATTATATGTCAAATTAGACATGGTGGGCATTAAGTATGAAGCTCTTAAAAATACTAACAAAAAATAATTAAAACAGGATATAACTTTACTAATTACTTTTTTCAGCAGAATAACTCTAAAATTAATAGTCAATTGTAAGACTGTTTAAAATTGGGAGACTGACAATCAAAACAATCTAAAAAAACAAGCTAGTCTTCTTAATTCCTGCTCGCTTAATTTAGTGGGAAAAGAATCGAGAACTTTGCTCTGAATAACATACCTGATTATTTTTATTTTTAGTCTCGAGACATGAAATCACTGAGTCACCAAATTGTCTGTGTTGAACTCTATCAAACTGATGACCCTCTTCTCTCAGCATCACCGATGCTGAATTACAGGTCTGCCCACCAGGCCTGGCTAAACTTCCAATTCTTCTTTAAAAAAAAAAGATTGTGGTCATTATGTCTTTAATTGTGACATTTTCGTGAAGCTTTGTGATATTATTTCACTTCTCACTTCATTGCCCAAATATTGGATATTAAATGAAATCAAAATGATAGTGCGTAGTTTGTAAATGTTTGGTAGCATTTTTTTTTCCTGGTAAAAATAATGCCATAGAGATGGGCACTATAAGAGTTTAGGGATAGAGGAATTAGTTTTATCTAGAAACATCAGGGATAACGGATTGAAATTAGAAATTTAGAAGGGGAAAAGGACATTGTGCAACTCAATTGCTATTAAGATATGAAACAGCACATTATTAATGCAAAACTTAACAATGTTTTATTAGCATAGATAAAATTGAGGAATTGAATTAAATTGATTTGTTCATGAATATATTTGAGAATTCAATTGAATACTGTCTGAAGACCAATATCAAAAGAAAGTGGTAAGTGGAAATTTAAAAAGATTTTAGCAGGGGCCCCTAAAGATAATGCGAGATCCATTTTGATTTAAGATCATGATTAATGATAAAAAAGAAAGGCTCATAAACTGTATCAATAAAATTCACAGATGATCTTATAGGAGGCATATTATATATCTATGTGGATGCTGTGAATGTGCAAAAAATAGAAATTAAAGAAATGAAATGGATTACTTTTGCAAGAAAGAAATTTTAATTTTAAGATATATTTTTCAGAATATACAAAGCTCCATAAATAAACATGGTGATATACATTCACTTATATCTTTTCATATTGCCATTTCAGCAATGACTATCTATGAGGCTGTGAGACACAGGTCGGAGAGCAAGTGGAAAAATAAGCTGTATTTTTATTATATAAATCTTCAAACTCTTTATTACTATTAATCCAAAAATATTTATGAAGTTGTTTTTTAAAATCAATACATTATTTTTTAATATTTCACAACACATTATCTTCAGATTTAAGGTAAATTTATTTATAATAAATTTTGGCTCAAGGTTGTTCACCTTTATCATCAAAAAGATAATTGCTGGGCATTATGTGCAGTTATTTGCTCTTTCAGGATTGTAACAGTAGCAAAATGTGCATGATTTCTACAGAACCTGAAGTGAAGATTAAATTCACTAATGTAAATGACAGTTAACTAGAGGCTTGTATGTATGAAACCCTCTTCTTCATGTAACACTTCTTAGCAAAAATTGTCTTGCTATGTGAGAGAATTATGAAGAAGTACAATGAATTTTTAAGACACTGAGTAATACAATTTTACAACACTCTATGTTTTTCTATTTAAAAAATCATAAGGAAGATCTGAATACTTAAATCCTAAAAAGATATTTCTATATTCAGTTTGCTCATTAAAATTCAGAATTTACATGAGCAAAGAAAATGGTACACAAATATATGATCAAGGAAAATAGACTATTCATTTTGATAGCATATTTGTTAGATAATTGAGACATATATGATTTGATATAAAATTTTCTATGGAAAAATTTAAACATTGTCATTTGCACTATAAATATGAAAATGCTTATAGTGCATTATTCTACCTCCCATGGTTCGGGACAGAATGCAGACATGCCACAATAATGTTTTTTTTTTTTATTTCTACTGTTCGAACCATATTAATGAGAACATCATTTTGGAGAACTAATTATTTCTATTTGTCTTGTGTCACACTTTCTAATTCCCCTATATTAGCACAGCCAAAGCAAATTAATTGCTTTTCCAGTAGTTGAACCTTGTCCAAGAATGAGCTCACATTCCCTTCCAGTTTCCCTGTTTGTGCTAGTGCATTGTGTCAAATTTTTTCTCCTGATGCTAAACGTAGTCCTGAGAATACCTTTACCGATTTCTCTATGCTCACTTGATGAAATTTATAAGTTTAAGTGACCCGCCAGGAAAGATAAAGTTCTTAGCTGCAAGATTATACATCAAAACAGTTAAAGTGAAATTAAAATTAAATGAATGAATCTCACTGAAGCAAAAAAAGCAGTAATTAATGGTTCCCTTAATTGTCTTCATAAAATATTTGCATGGGTCTAATTTGCATAATTTGCATGTATTAATTAATCTTTCAAAGGAATTTTGTGCTGAGAGAAGCCAAAGAATCTCTTTGTTTTATTTAAGATCTAATGAAATATTTATCTTCTTTAATGAACTTCTCATCTTCATTAAAATAAAAATTGCACAAGTTTGTATGTTTTAAATGTTTTTATAATTGAAGTATTCAAAAAATCTCTTTAGACTTTCAACAGCTGAAAAACAAACATGTTATTTAGCACGCAGTATCATTTTAACAACAGCAACACTTAAGTAAAGAAAATTTAACTTCATTTTTTCAAGATGGCGAAGCATTTGCTGAGTGAATATAGCTGTCTAGCTTTGAAAACAAGCTGTATAAAGAAAAGTCTGGCCATTTATTCTCAATGGCAGTGTTATTTCTTCTAGGCAACTGAAAGGTATGAGTGGAGAAAAAAAACAGTACATTTAATTGTTTTGGAGATAGTTGATTGGGCGAAAAATATTTTAGTTGGTTCAAAACACTTAATGCAAAAAATCAGTCTTCATTGACAATTTGTAGATTGACTGATAGTGTTTCTTGGTAGAAACCGTCCAGTGGCAACTGTATTCTAAATCTGCCTGCTGAATTGCTGTGGGATTGATTGTCTGCTCCCGCAAACTAAGAAAGCACCGGGAAAACCAAGAGATGAGCCTTGGATGGATGAAATCCAGAATCTCCTCATATGTCATTCATATATATATTCAAGGGCATTGAGGAAGAACGTGGGGAGGAAGCCTGGAAGTAATTTTTTTAAAAAGACATAAGGGAAGGGAATGAATGGTGATGTCTTAACAGGATTTGTTCCTTTTGTGATACAGACATGCTAAACCAGAGCATCAGCTAACATGTCTAAAGCTATTTATCATATGCACCGTGCTTCACAATTTTTTGTGTTGGTTATCTACATGGCAAGCCCATTTCATTTTTGAGAAAGCTGAATCATATGGATGCAAATTACCGTAACTCAGCCTGCTCTGGACCTCTGAGTCCCTTGGTCTCCTTACGTCTTGCTCACTTTCTAGTGGCAGCAATCTACAAATCCCGCACTCACTGATGAAGTGGCTATGAGTAGCGGAACGTCAAACCGGAAAGTGAGAGTGGTTTAAGTTTATAGGGATTAAGATTCAAAGCGCAAATATAGAGCTCTCCCCATGCAAAGTTTAGTAGTGCGCTAAAATCAATTTAATTGACTTTGGGCTTCCTGTAGAATTCATCTTTAGTAAAAAGAAATTTTCATAAGGTAGAAGTTATTTTCTACCCTCATCACATGCTCAATTTCCATTTTCTTTAAAATAAAACATTTATTTTTTTCACCAATTTGTAGGGATAAATAAAAATTCTGTAATAAGTCAAAGCAATTTTAGCATTAATGTAATTTAAATGGCTTATTTCAAAAGGATTAAAATTATTGTTAATACGGTTAATTGCTAGGAGGTCAATATTGGATTGACAGTGACAGTTGAGTAGCAACAGAACCATTCACTCATGTTCTATCACTGTAACTGCTAAGACTTGTTTTATTGTTGGTACTGTTGTCCTGCCAATAGCAAACACATACCCACGCACTCACACTCACACGTACGCACACACACACATGTACACACACACACACACACACACCACACCAAAAAAATGTGCCTGTGTTCAAAGTGTGCATATATGCATGAATTCTGAGTCCACAATTCCTGGATTCAAATTCTCATGCTACTATTTACTTTTTGTACAATATAAAAACTGTAAATTTCTTTCTTTAACGTTACGATTTCTCATCTGTAAAATTCTGACAATAACAATAGCCACCTTATACATATATTAGATGAATTCAATTAATACATGCAAAGGACTTAGGATGGTGACTGATAGAAAACAAAGGGTAAGTAATGTTTATTATTTTTTGTAAGTATGGACAATTTTACTGAAGTATACTGCAGTAATATTTATTGTGTATAAAAATTAAACTTCTTATAGATGATTCTTTGAAGACTTCCCTGTAGGTCAATGAATTTTTTTCTTGCCCAAAGCTCATACTCTTTCTTTTAGGCATGTTTTAAAATAAATAGAATAAAAATTATATTCATCAGGTTTTCCAGAGCATTTGAAAAGGTCATGACAGGATGTGAATTTCAATATTTATGTCAATTCAAACAGTATAGTTTATCTCACTTAAATAAAAGATGAACAAGTTATTTTTGGCTCAAATTTAAGATGCCTGTGTTATAACATCTTAATATTTTTATTATATTTTGGCAAATTTCTCTTAATATGATTTGTTTTTTCATATAGCTGTGGAGTAACTACAGACTCTTCTAATTCATATATAATCACACTCTTGAGATCTTAAATCTCCAAACAGAGTTCCACTTAAGCTTCCTAATTATGCCTATAAAACTATGAATAATGGCTACAAATTATTGGATCTGACTCTCATTCTTTATTTATTTCTCCCTAGGAGAAAGAGTGCTGGATAGAGAGATTTTAGACCATAAATTTTTCCTATATGTATTCAGGTGTAGAATATTTAACATTGACTCCATACTGTGGTTTGTTGTTTACTTATGAAGGCTTAGGAAGTCGTCATAGCAGAATTAACAATTAGCAGTTTTCATTTCATGAAAAAAATTGCTTGAATTAAATTTCTGTTTCTTTTTTTAATAATTCATACTGATTAACAGGTTTAGGCATATCTCAGTCAAAGTCATTATAGTCTGTTGGATGGCTCTAATAATTTTGTTCAAGATTATTTTGTATGAAATTTAACAGTATCAGACTGCTTATCACATAAATGTTGAGAGAAGAGAAATTTCACAAGTGAAGAAAGATTTGATTGAAGACAACAGGAATGGAAAGCACATTCCTCTCATATTTCAACAGATGCCACTGAGTTCCAGCCAACTGTTGCCCGGTTGGGACCATCAGCTCAGTAGTGTCGTGTTCCCTTTGCAAAGAAACTCAGAAATGCATATTTTGTGTTAAGTTAAAGATATTTAAAATACTATGGAACGCTGACTAGCATGTGGATTAGCTAATGTTCTATAACAAGGGAAAGACAGAGGAAAGATATCTATATGAAAAGCAACTCATAATGAAGCAGAAAATGTCAACCTGTAAACCAAATAGAAAGGTTTTATTTGAATGGAGGAAGTGACTTCTTTCCCTCACTGCTTTGAGTTCAGATATTTTTAAAATAATATTTTTAAGGTCCCCTTTCTAAAACCTTTTTTAATCCTTTCTTTCAGAGTAATCCAATTGTGCTAGCCATGTCAGAGAGTATGAACAGTGCAAAGAATAGAAGTGCCCAATGTTTTTTATTGTTGATTAAAATGATTCTTCTTAAACTATAAAATGTAAGACATTTAACATTTTGAGAAGGCACTCTACAGGATTGGTTAGTTATACACTATAGGTAATTCATTTAAACGTTCCTAAAAATTAAGAATTAAACTTGAATGTGTCCTGTGAAACAAAAAGATGTGCTGAAGTTTCTATAAATCAAATGATGGGTTCAAACAAAAACCAAAGCAAAAATATCATGGAGGGTCATATCTGTGTATTTATTATATTCTATGGAACAAATCTCTCACAATACTTTGGATCTCTCCTGGCTAGGACACCATTAGATACACAACATTGAATCTTGTTTTTCAAGGGTTTGTAGCAGCAAAGCCAAGGTATGGCTATAATAAAAATTCACTTCATTGTCTGAATCTGTCTTACAGAGTTTATATACAGCCATGAGTTAACTAATGACTGGATGTTCCTTTATATATCAGCTAGTATAAGAAATGAAGACAGATGGACCCATTACACTGAACAACTTTTGGTTCACTGTGGACAGAAATTTTCTTAATAGTTCTCAAAAACACTTATGTCAGGGCCAAATGGAAGCTTGAGATTATTCATCAACACCTAATGATGTATAACTGGTGGAGGAAAAAGACCCTAAAGAATATGTGTGACCATGTTAAGCAGCCGAGCAACCTTGTTTTACTAAAATTAAATTAATTAATTAATATTGGTAATTGATAATAATTAATAATGCTTTTATATTTTTTTCACACCATCATGTCACAATTGCCACAAAAGTCTCAAGCACGTAACTCCAAAGTTAATAAAAACTTTTCTCTGCCCATTGAAAATATTGTGAAAACTAACGCTTAATTAAATAACTATACATTTACATTGAAAAAGTTGGTGAATATTTTTTAGTTTGCTTATTTACTTAAATTTGCATTTGCCTAGACTTTTTTGTTTTTTGTTGGCGGCAGACACCTAAAAATGATTTTCTAAATTACTGTGTAAATATTTAGGTGAGTGCTAAGTGCCCAGTTTGATATGGAAGACAGCTCTCAGTTGCCTTATTTTGATCCGAGTTGCACTGTATGATTCTGTGAATATAATATGTAATAATTAAAGAAGTTAGCACAACAATAACCTCAACTATTTTTTGGAGCAAGCAAATTATAAATTGACTTTTTTAACAATCTTAAAATGTATAGCACTCTATCATGAGCTATTTAAATACAGTGTGTAATAGAACTAAAAGAAAATCCTCTTATATTTCTCTTGTTTGAGATTTTGTATGCTTTGACTATGATCCATTTCCCTTCAATTTCCAGCTTCTGTAACAATCATTTCATCTCCCTGTTGTCATGAGTTTAAACGTTTTAGTTTCCATACATGTGAGAAAATACAGTGTCTGCTTCCTCGTGCCTGACTTTCTTCATTTGCCACAACATTCCCCACTTCCTTCCAAGTTGTCATAGTGGAACAATGTCCTTATTTTTGAAGGCTGAATAGTATTTCCCTGTAGTAAGTCAGTATATTTACTATGGTTTCTTTACCCATGTTTTATGGTTGTAATAGAGATTAATGCCACAACTTGTATGTTGTGATCAATGCTACAATGAATACGGAGGTACATGCATCTTCATGGTAAATTGATTTCAGTTATTTGGACAAATGCTGAGAAGGGAGATGGCTGGCTTGTATGTAATTCTATTGTTAGCTTTCCAAAGATGCTCCAAAGGGTTAATACTGGCCACACTAACAGGTTTGAAGTGTTCCTTTCTCTACACATCCTCAGAAATACTTCTCTTTTGTCTTTTTCATAAGATCTTTTCTGACTGGTGTGCGATGACATTTTGTTATGGTGTTAGTTTACATTTTCAAGATGGTTAGCAATGTTAATCATTTTTTAATATACGATCCGAAACATGTTAGGAAGGTAAACAGCTCACCAGCAAGGAAGCAAGCAACAGGTTCAAAAAGTGCTGAAATGGTCAAGGGACTTGATATGTCAAAATAAAACAAGCAAGTATCTGAGAGATACATGAAGACTAAAAACCATCTCATGTAGAATTTGGAAAAATATAATTTTAAAAATGTTGTGAAAGATGTGTGTCAGACTCTTCTTACACATTTCCTCCTCACTTTTCAAAGTCTATGTTTATTAATTTCTTCTTTCCTGTTAATTCATATGAATAGGCAACACACAATGGTTACACTGAACTTGAGAATTTTGTGTACAATTCACTTTAGGAAAAGTAATTTTTATTTCAGTATTTTAATGTCAGGAGTGGTGAATCAATGTTATTTATATAAAAGTATAAGCTATACATATTTTAGATTTTATTATATGAAGCAGGAATAATTTTAACAAATTTAAATCTGACTGTCTTGTCTGTATGTATCTCCATACTCTTACAAAACAAAGGTTACTGTATACAACATTTCAGGTATTAATATTTTGTATTTTAAAGGTATAATTAGTATTCAGTTTTGCTGGATATTAAAGCTCACATGCTATGGGCAGTGTGCATCTGGAGTTCGTATTAATTTGCCAGAGAAAAATATAAAATTTCGAAGTTCTTTTTTTTCTAGAAAGCCACAGCAGTTTCATCATTCTCTTTTAATTAAGTAAGCTCTTTGATCTTCTACTTCTGAAATGTAAACGGAGTGCTTCCTGAGCACAAAACACTTCACTGTGATTACGTGATGACTGAAGAATCTCTTAAGATCTGCAAGTCTAGATCTTCTGAGAATCTATGCTATCAACGTATTTTATATAATGTTTGCAAACAAGAGAAATAAATTCCTTAGTTGTCTTTGAACATGACATCAGACAGATTTCTAAATCATTTTTATTAAAGTAAGAACTTGGACCTCTTGTTTTTGTTTCATTTGAAATCAGTATACTGAAACTTAAGTAATATGCGCTCTACCTAGAAATTACATAAATCAAGTGAGACGGAAGAAGTGAAGAATGCAATTAATGCAGAACTGAAGGTTCACATTTTGATGTGAGATCCATTGTACAATCAGAAGGCAAATCTGATGTACAAAATATAAGTCCTATTCTAGCACTTAGAAGATCAAAATGGAAAACTGAGCCTGGTATTTTAAAATTGTTAATATGGTAAAGAGATCCAGGCTCGAACAGATGAGTTTAAATTTCCTGATATTGAATGTGATGAAACAAGGAGGCATTTAGATAGAGTTTATGTTTTGTTAATTTAGATATGGAGCTGGTGTTTGATTTTTTGAGGTACAGAGAGCAGACACAATGTGGAATGTTCCTAGAGGCGATGGCATCCTTACCTGAAAGCACAGAACCCCTTTGCAAAATCCTGATTTGATAAAGCCACTTCCTACTAACCCTTTCCTAAGGAAATGATCAGTTATTAATAAAAAATACAACAGTGAAAAGCAAAATATGCTCAAATGGCTGTGAGTTAACACATTTTATAACATTTTACACTTCACTATATGTCATGCATTCAATAATACTAAAGAAAATAGAGCTTTTTCATAACAGAAAGGATGAATTGAATTTTGTTCATGAAAGTGAGTTTTAAAAAACTGAGATCAACAAATTTGGTGTAAACTTATGTACATCAAATTAGAATAGCATAAGATAAAAATACAGACTAATACATTAGATAATTCATATTTTGACTTATTTACTTTGCATCTTTGTTGATTCTGCAGATTTTATCTATCACAAACTGTCACTGTAACTTTTGTATTAAGAGACATGTATTTTTCATAATATCATTTCATATGGCTATATGTTCATATTCATCCTTTCAAGTAATCAGACAACATTGAATGGTAAAGCAATAATTTACTGTCATTGTAAGCTTTTCCCTGTGATGCAGATATATTCTTTAAAATCATTTGAATGATATAATGCATTTTTGTTTGGAAGGAAGGAAAGGAAAGATTTTATTTTCCCTTAGAGTTAGCATATAATAAGAAACTGCTTATGTAACATTGTTTGGAAATATCACAACAAAGTGTGTGTCATGCCAAAGTCATAATACTTTAATACTGTAATCTAAGCTTCAGAAACATGGTGATTTCTCACTGTATGAGGCATTTGGTAAGAGGCTCATCTGGGGTTAGTTTAGGGTTCCAATACTAGGAATTTCTCAAGAGTTTTCAGTGAGCCCAGAGCTACTTAAGAACCAAACAAGAACAGGACTTATTAATAAAGGCTAATCAACTCCGTAACTTTTTATGTAGCTATTATAGTTGGAAATTAACATGATTAATTATCTAAGACTTAAAAGTCAATATTATTTTGGCTATGCAAGTACATTTTGAACAGGAGAAATGAAGTGCCAATATGCCCAGTTAAAATCAAGGATTTTTAAAGATAAAAATATAATATTTGTGTTTGAATAACTTGTAAGTGTCTGATTGCAACAGTGAATTGACCCTAAAAAAAAAGACCTATGGATTGAGAGGCTGAGGCAGGGTGATTGTTGTGTGTTCCAGGCCATCCCGGGCTTCATTAGTGAGATCAGGAGCAGCCTGGACTACAGAGGGAGCTTCTGTCTCAAAAACAAAACAAAACAAAAAATAAACAAACAAGGAATGAAGTTTCTCTGGTACGAAAATAAAGATTTTATATTATATGTTTTGACAAAGCCTACATGAGCTCCTTAACTAGCTAACAATTCTAGATACAAAAATTTGCGTAGTGATGTTAATTACTTTTACTCACATCCTAGTTGCAGTTGATGAGACAATAATGCCATGCTGACAATCACCATAGCCCCAAGCTATTAATTTTAATGGAAATTGTGGCCTATTTTACCATGGTAGGGAAGAATCTCACAGTGGACATGAGATATGCATATATCAGCATTTATCTGCTTCCTACATTTTTGCACATTGATATAATATACTTTAATTGTTTAGTTGTAAAACATGATTATTTTTTGAGACTGGATTGAGGACATTTGGCAATTTCTTGAGACTTAATACATGATGAGTACTAAGTGAAACTTACATAAATTAAAAGTCCTAAGTGCTCAGGGGTTTCCCAAAGTTTCCTTTTCTAGAAATAGAAACAATTTTTAAAATGCAAAATCATTCATTAGTATTGCATATTTTTGTGATAAAATTTTGTCTTTATTTTCATTGTTTTCTATTGTAGAACGAGTTTTTATTTGATGTTCTTTGTAACCAGTTTGTTGAGATATTTTCATGATGAATTTGCAAATATTAAGTATAATAACAGTTTAAAAATGCAATATATCATATTTAACCAATATTCATCTCAGCTAACCACTACCAATGAATTCAAAGTTCTGAGGGACATAAATCAGGCTATCTTCGGTTTTTTACTGACTGTAATGCCATTTTAGGTCATTCTAATTGATATCTAGTACATAGTTTTTTTCTGTTCCTTTTTGGTTATTCATTTACTTGTACAACTTCAGCAGTATGGATCTGTAAGGTTTCCCAGTAGGGGAATTCTAACACAATATGAAGTGATCTGATCATTCTTATTCAGAGGTAAATTTAGTCTGGTGATTAGACCAATGACAATTCTTTGTTTATTTTTCTGAAGGCCACCACATATCATGGAATAATATTAACAATCTTTAAGGAAACCCAGCTTTTATTCCCATTAGAGTTTAGGATAATGCATTAGAGTTTAGGATAATCCTTTTTACTAAAGAAAGTAGCATTTTTATATGACAAAACAACATTTTGAAAGTGTAAAAAATAGGTACTTTTAGCTTTAGATTGATTTCTTCTATCACAACCACAGTTTGGTTTCGCTGGGTTCGATTTGATATGCTTTGCTCTGTTGGTTTGGTTTGGTTTTGCATATGACAAGCAATATTTGTCTAAGAGTCTGCATAGTTTCTTTGAAAAGAACGGGCTTCTTGGAGGACCCCCCAATGTCATTCATCTTGGTGAATTTTTATGGCCTGGAGTCCGATTAATGATCTTTTCTCTTTTTCAGAAGAAAGAAAAGTGAGTTATATTAATACTTTGTAACTCATAAAGACTAAAATATTAACCTGAAAAATTGATTAGCAAGTTTTTTTAAAACTGAGAATATTTGTGGTATAACATATTACTTCAGAACTTCATAGCTTAGAAAAACTTTTATTGCTTCACCCTTTCTGCCTGTGAGCAACGTGGAAATTGCTTTTCCGTATCCTCGCTTCTTAGTCACCTCAACACTGCAGTAAGTTGAGCACAGGGACTTCGGTCACCCCTGGGCTTTCCTGAGGCAGGTTCCATTTTTAAACTCCTGTTAAGCATCATGTCTACCTTGGTACCGGACCGAAAGCCTTGGTTTCTTGCTTACGGTTAGCTGGTGGGGATCGCTGGTTCCTTGCCACAGGAGTCTCTCCACGGGGAATCCCACTCCGTGGAGAGAAGAGACCAACAGGGAGTGTGTGTGCGCCCTCAAGGTGGACGTTACAGCCCTTGCCAAACCGAATCTTGGAAGTGACATCCATCAGTGGTGCGATATTTTAGTTCATTAAAAGCAAGTCATTAAATATAACTCCTA
Organism: Ctenodactylus gundi; assembly: GCA_004027205.1. Classification (NCBI taxonomy): domain Eukaryota; kingdom Metazoa; phylum Chordata; class Mammalia; order Rodentia; family Ctenodactylidae; genus Ctenodactylus; species Ctenodactylus gundi. The sequence goes on from PVKB01000014.1 coordinate 1,170,599, forward strand.
TATTAAAGGAAGAGATCACCTAATGCAGGAGACCAGGGACTAGGGACCTTGCTGGCCATTCCAAAGAAAATGTAGTACAGATGGCTTGGAAGAAGCTAAAGTTATCACGTTACTTGGGGAGGATGGAACTGGGAAAAGATGTATTGTAAAATTCAAATATTACATAGTTCAAAGTTGTATAATTCAGCAATATATTTTATACTTAATATGTTATATGCATATATATATATACATAACATGTCCACATTAATCTTTGAAGTTAATCTTATCATCTGGTGCTGGAATAATTTGCCTGATTAACTCACCTTTTTCTAAGCTGCACTACTGGGCACACACTCTAATGATCCTCACATTCTCTCTGTAGAGATGATATTCCAATTAATGTGATTTCTTTTTCATTTGCTAGTGTGCTTGCTATCATAACTGCACATTTAGAATTGATTCACTATGTGTATATTTGACTGCACAGGGACCCTGAAGCTCTGGAACATTCAACTGTGCTCACCCAGTTGTTTTCACATATGTGAAGATTCCATTAAGTAAATTATTTTAAAAAATCTGTTCTTCAGAAAATTGCTCTTTTGCTAAAAGTTATTTCTTTTGAAAAAAAGAGTTTATTAAAATTTCTCTAATTTATAGACTCACATTTAAGTTCACCATTGTATAAAAATGCTAAATAGAGACCTAGAGTTTTAGAACTTTGTTCATTCACAATTATCTCCCTAAACAAATTTAATCTTTATTAAAATAACCAAATAAGGCATGCTATAAAAAATAGAAAAAATAGCTAATTTTTTGTTTTTAAAGACAATGATTTTTTCCTTCAAACTTAAAAGAAAATAACTAGGCTCTGACAAGAGCTGTCCTGCTAATTGCCACCTTTGGTTTCTTCCCAGAGATAACACATGAATTTATTCTGAAGACTCAATTTATTCACTGAATTTTGTCTGTCTTTTGCAGTTCTGAGAAGATACTAAGATTTTTATTTAAAATAGCCCTCTTTCCCTTATGTAGTATATTAATTTATTTCAAAAATCATTTTTCTTCTATTCACTATTTAATTATACACAATAAATTGCCCATCACTCAAGTTCATATAGGTCCCAAATGATTACTCCCTTCTATTTTTATTTCTCAGTCTTCTTTTTCCCAGAAAAAGAATAAAAAGATGGAGAAAGTAGTAAGAGATTTCATTGTGTTTCACATTGCTGAAATTAGGAGGTCACACCTTCCAGTCAGGACAAGGTAACCTAAATGCAAGTACTGCATGCTTACTTGCTGGTACATTAAGCACTCTGATGGT